>JAUKPP010199813.1:0-14091 GCA_032273245.1 Phyllaplysia taylori
TGTGTGTGTGTGTGTGTGTGTGTGTGTGTGTGTGTGTGTGTGTGTGTGTGTGTGTGTGTGTGTGTGTGTGTTTGATGTTTTCTGCTTTAAATGATAACCCTATATGTTTAGAGGTTTAGATTACAAAAAACCATCGTTTCTTCACTTGCCTGACTTCAATTTACATCCATACATTTAGAGATGCTAAAGAAGATTGCAAAGCTCCAACGAGTCAGAGCTTTCATGGTTAACTGCAACCTTCTCTCTATCATTCCTATTGACATGAAGCAGCAGAAATGTTTGAACGAAGAGCCAATCTCTACTTGTAAAACAAGACCGCTATATCAGTGAAACTAAAATCCCAGCACTACACAAGATTAATTAATTCCGACAAAGTTAGCCAGTTGACTGAGATTACATTTCACAGAGACATGAATGAGCAGGCCATTAAACTAATGTGAGGCCTTGTAGGTTATTGCCTCACAGAACAACAAAAGGAAAAACAGATGTTGAGGATTTTAAAGTGCTTTCATCACTCAGCAATAGTGCTGTAAGGAGGTTAGGAAATTCTACAGTCTAGGATGAATCACAATGCTAATGTGTTATGTGTTGATTAGATCTCACAACAAATGTTATCAAGTCTTTAGTTTAAAGGAATGACAGTGCTTAAGAGAAAGAGCTATCTGGACAAGAAATATTTCCAACAAAAGTAAAAAAAAAAAATTTTTTAAAAAGGCACCTTAGAGAAAGGAACAAGATAAAAGTCAGACTGGGGAAGTTGTGAAGTAGATACAGTAGTACCCACATAAGTCGACACAGCTGGGACTATTGAAATCAGGCCGAGTGCAACAAAAGTTCACTTAAGGGATGTCGATATATAGTAAAATAGAGAAAATTGGGAATCCCAAATTATGTTGAACTCAGCTGAATGTCGAGTTAACAGATGTCAAGATATGCGGGTGCTTCTGTAAAAAATGATGGGAACTAATAAAAATTCCCTTCTTTCCCTTTGTTTAGAACATTTGACAATTTTCTTCTCGTTTCCATCCAATTACCCAATAGCCAATATTCTAGTTAACTTTGTAGTACATCTCCTCACTTAAAAGCAAGAATCAATGTTCTCATCCAAGCCACTTTCCCGATTATTTTCAGCAAAACTTGATGACCAGCTCTGAGAAAGATTATTTTTTGTCAAAATAACCAATATATGTATCTGTTCCATTAGCTCTGATTGTGACTTGTGGTCTGTTCGTTCTTGTGAGCAAATAATTTTTTTTTTTTTTTAAAAGATGGAAGAAAAAAGAATTGAAAAATATGTTCAAATAAAAAATGACTTCTTGTCACCACACTTTGAAACTTAAAACTCTGAGAAACAGATATTTTGAACAGGCACATAAAAGCATTGAAATGGAAATGGCAATCAATAGAAACAGGAATAGTTTCTTTTTCATATAGTATATAAAAACAACAACCATAAAACGATCTGAAAGAAATCATAAAAAGCAATGGTTGGGAGGGAAACGAAAAAGAACCCAAGGACAAACCAGAAAGATCAGAACAGTGGAAATTAAAACAAAACTGCAAACAGAAAAAAAATCAAATCAAATAACAGAAATCAGATGATATAGCAGACGCGACATCTTACCCCAGTCCCACTCATCTGTGAGTGTGGCAACGTTTGCGTACAGGGAGAAGAAGCACAAGAGGACATCCGTTAATAACAATCGAGACATAAAGCATAATGCAGCACATTGAACACACTCATGGTGTGTGACAGAGGATAGAAGTACCAAGTCACAACAATAACTTATCAAACAAAGTTAGTTCATTATGCTTCAATCGATCTTTGAATGAGCTAAACATCAATACTGGCAAGTCTTTAAATGAAAGAAAAATTACTCAATCTTAGAAACAACAGGCTGAGAAGTTAATTTTGGTGATTGTTATTGTGAGATTACCATGCAATTGCTGATAAAAAATTCAATCTCATTCCCAAATAAACAAACAACAAATGCTGGATGCTCAGATCACTCAAACTGTCCATACAAATTCAGAACTTAAAATATCTGTTGTGAGCTCTCAAATATCATTATGGGGTGTGGCATGCAAGTAGTTTTAGTTGGCTTAAAGTTATTTGTTTAAAGAGGCATCAATTTCTTTGACTGTTTTAGCCAAGACATGAAAGTAGAATAACAAATCAATCATAAAAAGACTGGCTGGGCTGTTGCAAGAGCAACAGACTTAAACGTAATTCAAAATACATGAATTTCAAGTTGCTGGTAGGCATTCTACAGCCGACTGAAATCTTGATCACAGCTTTACCCCATTAGATGAACATAGAGCCTATTTTAGAGCTGATTCGACATGTAAAACTTTATGTCAAGGAAAGTTGCCACTAGTAATCCAGGAGCTTTAGGACCTTTACCCTTCAACATTCATAAAAATAAAGACACGGAAAACTCCATAGAAAAATTCTTAAACCATTATATAAGGATCGAAATTCTTTCATTTATGTGCAAATTAGGAAAATATTGAAAATATTTTAGGATATGTTGTTTTTTTTCCTTCAGGGGTTATAAAATCAAATCCTGATTTCAGAACAAATCGGAGCTTAATCCAACACATGAGAATCTTCACCCAAATTAACATGGACTGGGAACGGATAGATTTGCCGTATACCAGGAGAAATCAAATCAGCCTCTATGGACTGAGAAATCACAAAAAAATTCAGAGAGACCTCTCTAAAAAGAAACAAACGAATGCATAAAAAAACATTTAACACAACTGTTTCTTCATTTCTTATCAGAAGCCATAAATTCAGTCCATTTGTGGGTCCTGCCAGAGTACTCCATCTCTTTATGTCCTATACACATATATGGTTCCTTAACATTACAAATATTTTGCATTCACAGACTTTCTGATTATTCATGGTCAGAAAGTCTGTATGACAGAAATATGAAAGCAACAATGCCAATACAGACTTGAAGTACAAAAAGCAAAACATAATTGCCAGATGTAATCCTGCTTTACCCTTTCCCTGCACTCCCTCCTCCCACTCCTCCCCAGAGTCATACTTTGTTTCACTAATAATCTTACTAATGTTTTTAACACAAAATAGATTTTCTACGGACTGGAGCCCATGCCAAGAGGGAACTCAGAGGGATTGTAAAACTTGGATCCCCTTTTATCAGACACTGTCATGCATATTGGGAGTACAGACCAAAGCAAAGGACTACAAAACTGCCTCCTCTCCTCCTCCTTCCCTCCCTCCGCGCCTCCCCTCCCACCCTCCCCCCCCCCCCCTCCCTATTCTCATCAAGCTAAATTTGTCAAAAATATTGCAACCATTGAGCACAACGCAAAAAATTAACATAATAATTATTTTCACCATTTAACACTGATATATATTTAAACAAAAATTTTGACAATATGAATTCAGAACAATAAATGGTTTCTTCATTTGAGATACAATACGAGGGATACCAAAACAGCCATTCCTTTATGTTATGCTTCAAATGGCTTGACATTTTGTTCAAAACTTGTAGTCAAGACTTAAAAATGACTTTACAAGCAGAGCAAATTGGAACAATAAGACAAACTGCCCCAGTGTCATAACTTCTCAGTGTGGTGCTAGATACATCAAATACATTACAAGATAACACTTTTACACACAAAAAAAACATTTTGGATAAATGCAAGATGAAAGCTGTTGGTTACTTTTATTTTTTATAAAAATTCTTTAACAGCAATCATTAAACTATCATTTGTCGGACAAATTTTTCATTTGCTTTTAGAGCTGTCCCTAAAGAAAAAAAAAATGATGCCATAATAATAAATATAACTTGCCATAAAGAACTTCCTAACCATAGAGTAAAGAACAAAATGTCTACGACAACAAGCAGGCCAACTGTATTTCTCTCACATTCCTACTACATTACGACAAGTACATAAGCTTACAAGAGTACTGAAGAGCTTTCACTATATCTTAAATATAGGACTGCTGTCTTAAAATGTGCTGATGAGCTTACTGCAACAATTTCATTGAACAAACCAAACACATTGGTATGTAACAGATGACAGTGTGTCAATTAAAAAAGCTTGGTGACATCATGGAATAACGAAGCAATGCTGCAGCAAACACTAACTTCAGAGCATGTGACAACCAGTTGTTGCTTCCTCGACTCTTGATTTTTTCATTGCCACATGGTATGTCAAGAAGCCCAAAACTGAAATGATTCTGATGGCATGTTGGTACAAAACAACGACATCAAAACGGTCTTGGAATTTCCAATACAGTCTTAGTTGTTTTTTTCTGTCACAGAGCATAAATGTAATTGAATGACCCTTTCGTCCCAGTATAATCAGTACCTTTTTCGGCTATGTCTAAGAACAATTGCTTTTGCTCTTTTCACGTATAAAGTTGATGTATCTATCCCTTTGGAAAATGTACAACATATCCGTGCAACAAAGGGGGTCATCAATACTCGGTAAAGATAAAACGGTAACATGAAATAACACTTCTACATCAAACCAATCATCAATACTCAGTCAAGATAAAACAATAATATCAAATAACGCAACTACGTCAAAACGGAATATCGGAGACTTACCTGAGGTCTTTTCATAAGAGTCACTTCCCTGAACGACAAGAAAATCTAAGTCTAGGGTGTGGGCTGGTGACAGAGTGAAGAGAAGAAAATAAGCTCAGTCTAACGACCGGCGTAAGAACCACTGGCTTAGCCATCCTTCCTTCACACAGCCAAATCTCAATTATAGTTCCTGTGCTGGGCCTTACATACGAAATACACAGTCGCTAAGATCTAAATCACGTCAAGTTGGGGTAAAACAAAGCAGGAAGGGGTTTGTGAAGATGTCATGTTCAGTTCCATCACTAAAACGTAAAATGTATTAAAAAGTTGCTATTTAACCCTATCCGCACCCCTGTGTTCTACTATTGTATTACCTGGCAAGGCAGGTTGTTTTTCGTTTTAAAATGTGACCGCTGGTCAAAAAGATACGATACCAATTGTGATTTTCTGTCCATAACCATTTGTCAAATTAAATTTTCGGGAAATACTGGCAGTTTAAAAAAAAACTTTGCACGAGAAGCATTTTAGAATGTGGAAAAGAATAACCAAAGGAAAAACGCTACCCCTGGGTTACGGATAGGACTAAAATCATAATAATGATAAAAATAATAACAAATAAATAAGTAATAACAATAGTAATAGTAATAAAAATAACAATCATAGCTGCTTAGGAGGTGAAGCATAAGTAGGATAATATGTGCAGAGAGATTTTATAACACTAGTGCACTTCTTGTTCACATCAAGATATGTGTTTTGTCGGTTGTCACTGATGTCTTGACCCTATGGCAGTAGCTTTAATCTGATTACTACAAGCTTTGCTAGTAAACAAGCACTTCTCTGCCTCTTGAGAAAATGCAAAAGTTTATTTTGAGTTTAAAATTTTCTAATGTCACAGGCTGAGTGTTTCTGGTGTGTCCCAAGCAATTATAGGCAGTAATAAATTGCTAAAAAAATAAAAGTCGCTAAGTATATATATATATTCCTAATCTTCAATATTCTCAGCTTTCCGATTTCTCATCATACTTTGCAGCTAAGATGTATGAAACATTTATTTCACACACAGTAGTTGGAAACTTTTTGGTTTTATATGTTTACAAGTTAGGCAGGCCAAGCATTCCACTTATTTCAGAAAGTTATCCATATAAATAAAGGGCAAGGTTTTTTTCTTCAGTGACATCCTACAAAAATTGTTCTTTTCATCATGGTGATATGATTTCCTGGGCATCAGGTGACAGAAAATTTTAAGAAGAAAATAATAGATGACAATATTGTGATACTAACAAATGACACAAATACAATTCAATACAAAAAGACAAAGCAAATCTATAAACTCGAGTCCTGCAAAAGCTACAGATAATTATCAGCTCTCAGAGAGATGGATGATAAAAATCTTGGCTCTTAGAGACAAGTATGACAGCAAAAGCACATTTTCAACAGGAAAGCAACCACTCGAATAAACACACAAACATTTTCTGCGATGGGTTTGAAGAAGTAATCACACTAACTTGCGCTGCACATGAAAAACCATCCATACCCTCCCCCAAGAGGAAAAGGTGGTACAAACGGGTTGATTAGGAGGGGGTGGGTGTAAATGAAAATGTAAACAATAACTATGAAGTGAAATTTTAAGTTCAGATGGGGATGCCAAAAACATAATATATTGCTTAGCTGTGTGAAGGGTGAAGAATTATATTGACTGTCTACAAACCATATTGTTTTTTATAAAAACTCTATTTATTAATATTTCTATTTAGCCAGAACAGACAAGTGCGCAGCATAAGTACTAAATTAAAATAATAACAAAAGGATAAAATAAATGTTCTTTTGATATTTGCTAGGGATCGGTAATCATTGAAGAAACTGAACGAATAGAAAAAAAAATCATTATTTGAATTCATATCCACAGCAATCTACATTTCATTGTATGTTACGAATGACTACTTACTAATTCTCTGCCTTCCAGCATCAAAGAGATCAAGTTGGGTATTTTTTTTTTTCAGAAGGCAAATTATAATAATGAATCAATTGCACAACTTAATCAGATTCTACATCCACTCTTAAATTTAAACATCTCCAGTTCACTAACTGATCTGACTAAACTTTTCTATATTTTATTTTTCATCCAGTTGCTTGTTTATGGGTGCCAGATGTTATGAACTAAACTTAGTGAAAGATTTAATTTGTGTTGATGTTTTGTTTGCAAAACACATGTATGCCATCAGCACTCAGATAAGCTTACAGTGTCTGGAGCTGAAAGGAAAGCAAGCAGATGGTTTCCCTGGCAACATTTCATCTAGAGGCACATTATAGGTAGGCAGACTAACAAAGCTGTCAACGCTGATATTGTCTATTAAACGTGACAAAACACCAGTCCCGAAAAGTGGTGAAAACTGCAATAATACATCTATGAAATTGATGGATATCCTGATGATACAGCAAGTAATGAAATAGTTGTAGTAGTAGCATAAGCTAAGATAAGGGAAGAAAGAATACCTGTGAGTGGGTTGGTCAGTCCGCTGGACCTCCAATCAAAATCAACTGGTGGAATGTCCTGAAAACAAGAGCCATTTCATCACAGTCTACAATCATGGCGATGATGATTTCAATCATTCTTTTTCAATCAAAATTGAAAATTTATTGTAGATGTAAAAACACTTTATAAGTGCTTAGACTTCTACCTTCACTAAAGATCATGAAAAATTAATGTAAAAAGACCACTCTTAATTTACAAGTCCCATATCTTCATCAGTGTCAGTGTAGGGAAATGAGGGCCATGCATCATCGCAGGAATGACGTTTCAGGGCAAAATTGAAGAACAGAAGAAATATTCTTCAATTTTCTTATGGCTTATGAAAGAATAGAATTGTAAATCTTCACAGCAGGTAACTAAAATTGCTGCTACTTAGTTTTATCTTTGAGAAAAACATGATTTCTTTATTAGATGCTTGTAAGAAAAGTTCTCCTCTCTTCTCTGAGGTATAAAATTAATAATTTCATCAACTATACACATGCATTTTAACATAACTACATAATTGTGTGGTACTGATAGCCCATTCCACCAAATTCAAGAGCAATACTTCATTATTTGAAATTCAACTCTAAATAAAACATTTTCATTTTTGTAATCAAAGTCAGAGAAAGCTAAAAAGGTTAGCAGAGCCTCCTAGCAAATACTCAGCCTTGGGTACACAAAGTTAAGGGAGGACAGGGACAGAATCATACATGATGGGAAGAAATAGGCATTGATTGTACTTGAGGTTTTTCATGCACTGGCGTTTATTACACTGTATCATATGAAATGTAAGTGCCTGTATATAAGATCCCTTAAAACTCAGTGTGTCTTGCTTGTATTTTCAACAAAATGAGGCACAGGAAGGATCAGATCAATTATTCCTTCCAGTGGAGATACGAAAATGGCACTGGGAATTTTTAGAGCTATAAAAATTAACAACATAAATTCGGGGTAAATGAAGTGACCTTTGATGAAAGAATTTGAATAAAAACTTTGGAATCTTAGATAGGTAACATATTGGACACTTGTTATGACCTTCACAAAATCTTCACAGTTGGACAAAATAAAAGCCCTCATCAAAAGGTCTTACACTTCTGCTCTGAGTAACAATTTAGGCAAAAGTAAATGCAATGATATTAGGCACGCTTCAAAAAATATTTTTGTGTTAGTCACTCCATTACTTCAAACTACATTGATGAGAAAGGACTTTTGTGCAGTATATGCAAGGGAAACCGTAGTATACCCATCAGCTTTGCTTTCATGATACGCTGTTTAAAAAAAAAGAAACGCCATCTCATCTAAAAACAACTTACCAGCTGATGAAAATTTTAGAAATTTTTTTTTTTAAATCTACAAATATGAAAAAGACATCTTGTCTTCGTTGTTTCAATGAAGAGCTTTCACTTTACAAATTTAGAAAATAAGCATGAAGCAATTGTAAAATACGTCAATTTGCAGTGTTTCTTTCTTTTTTTTTAAACTGCATAGAAAATGATAGAGAAGGAAGTGAAATAAGAAATCACAAATGAGTGGCTTACCTGAGCAGGGGCAGGTGTGATGTTTTCTGGCTTACTCGTGTCCAGTAGGGATGGCTGAGCAGGAATGTTTTTCTTCTCTTTCTTGTTATCTCCGCCTCTGATAGGCTCCAATATACTCAAGCCGGAGCTGAAGAATGGGACTGCCTGTTTCTTTTGTGTAAACAGCTGAGGAGAGATCAATGTTCAGTCTAGTTTGTTCAGATTTTAAGGCACTACAGGCACTGTAAGGTCACTATGACGCCAGAAAGTAGATGGAGACAATGGCAATACAGAGAAAGAAGCAGAAGGAGCAGACCACATCAGAGCACCTACCAAACACTCAGAGGAATAATTGTGCTACATCTTAAAAATAAGGGGTCTTTTTCTAATACTGTGGCTAGAAACACAGTGAAGTGTGAGACTGAATCAAACAAACATCATTCCATAAAGAATAATAGACACGTTGTTACGAAAATACAATTCAAATCATCATTTCGACAAGGACAAATACTTTGTCAAAACTTGACTGCATGCTGTCAAAACAAAAGCTTTCCTAGCTCAGTATAGCCTAGTATCCAATTGTGGCAAGATGGGAAATTCCAACAGAGTTATGCAGAGAGATCCACAGAGATTCAATAGATTGTAAAGAGAGCCAGTACTGGGATATGCCCTATATAAAGGCAATCCATTATTATTATAAATCACATGTATTTAACCAAGGCAGTATGTAGTTATAAATGAAAGAAGAATAAGTAAGTCACTGACCACACTCAACCAAAGCACATTAGGTAACATTTCTATTCATGCGTGTATGTGTGTGTGTGCTCGCGTATAAATTCATTTAAGAACTTGTACATCTTGTGGGTGAGTGAGTACAAGTGAGTGGTTTTTTAGTGGCATGAAAGTCCATGAAAGTCGGATAAGTGTCAGACAGAGAGAGATAAACTGGAGAATAGATAAGGAGAGAGAAGGAGCTGAGACAGTGGAGAGACATGGAAGAGAGAGGGAGAGATCGACAGAATGAGAGAGAGGGAGAGGCAGAGAGGGGAGGAGAGGAAGATGTTATCATATATATGTATGAACTTTTCTGTAACTATGCAGTGTGTAGAAGCCAACAGGCACAAAGCAAATTTCCTCCTTTGGTGGATCAATTAAGTCAGTGTATCTTATCTCATCTTCATCAAAATAGTTTTCGGCCAGACACTGGCCTTTATCTGGCCAAAAAATAATCACTAATAATTTTGTCCAGATGGAGGTCAGTGTCTGGTAAAAAATGTGTCACTTCTGAATAAAAATGACACTAAACATGCTTTGCTAGAGAGTTGGCAGTGCAAGGTACAGAGAGAGCAGAAATAATTTCTCCCATGAGCCATGTACTCACCACATTCTTGGTGTCTATGTGCAGAGTGTTGAACACTTCAGAGCTGCAGTGGGAACTGGGCCAGCCATAGACCAGAGCATGGGACGAGTCAACGTCCTTTAGGTGACCCCAAAACACAACTTTTGGGTCTTTCCTGTGGGGCAGTGAAACAATCAATCAATAGGCAGCAAGGATACATAGGAGAGGGTTTTGGCATCTTACTGGTCTGTTCTGTCATGCAAAGGCAAGACCGCCACAATTTTAGTCTGCCTGTTCACGAGTGTGTTGGGGCAATAATAGTTTGCAAAGTCATAGAGCCTACTTTCAAGTCCAAGCATTTATGTCCATGTGAATGCACTAATTGGAAACCAATAGCCTTTACATGCCAGTGTGCACCTCATGTGAAAAAAAAGCATACTCTAAGACTGGTCATGCCAAAAAGTGAGAATGTCAGCAGGAAGTGATGTAGAAAGAAAGTTATTTATTTTCATCCTGATGGTGAACTTTGAGGGGAGTCGTATTCTCTGATGAGAAAAGATAACTGCCGTGCTGGAAAATTTCCTTATTAAATTCTTCAAAGAAAGATTCAGTAGAATGACTAGAAAGTAAAGAAAGCAGAGATGACAATGGGACTTTGTGGAAATAGAACAGACCATTTACAAACAGGCAGAGAGAAAAGATTTTGAGGAGAAAAACAACTATTCTTTCAATATAAGTAATTTGGAGACAGACAAAAAAAAAGGCAATCCGTGAAAAGACAAAGCTACCCACTTGGCAGGGTGTTGAACAACTGTCCATGTCTGCTGCTGTGCCTCTTCAGGATTGGTCAGGCCAAGTTCCACCACGGTGGACAAGGAGCTTAGATGTGCCAACCCTTCAGATGCCTGCGACTCCTCGGTCGTGTCAACATTCCCGCTGTCACTCTCCTGCTGCTCCCCAGATCCAGAAAGTTCAGGAAAGGATGTGATGACTGCTCTCTCTAATTTGCTTGCCTTGCTCTGAAATTTTTGGGGGAGCACAATGATCAATTGTGAACATTTTTACTTAATCACAAAAGCATGTTTCAAATGCCAGGTTCGTTGAATAATTACAAAAACTTTCTTTTCTTCTCAATAACTTTTTGCAAACACTTTCACTTTGATTATACAGGGGAGAAATATTTTAACAAATTCAAAGAATTTCAAAGCAACTGCAACTATAAGACATCCATCAACTTACACACTGTCTGTACCTTTTCTTTTAAGCACTTTTGTAAAAGGTATACACCACTCAACATAAATACATTGTACTTTGGGGGCATGTTCTTTCTTCAAGGATGCTATTCTTGTTCAAAGTGAATATATTTGCAAACGCTTTTACCTTACAATAAAGTACACTCCATCAGATGAGCGGAGTGCTCTGATTGCAATAATGATCCTTTTTCCCTCCTCTGAAAATGTATCTTTTATTTATAGCCCCTATAATCAACATGCTGATACCACCGGTGTTGTTAAATTCCATCACTTCTTTTTCTCAACTGAGTGCTTTAATAAAAAACTACCTACAACTCTGTCTTAAATTGTGCTTTACTAGTTTGTGGCACAATTTTCTTTCAGGTTCTTTGAGAGGGAATAACAACCTAATTAAATTTTGAAAAGATCATTTACAAAATTCTGATATTTGTTTTCATTAGATAAGGGTATAATAACTCAAGTCATAAAAATGTGTTTTTTATAGTGATTGATCAAGAGCATTCATATGAGAAAAGATACCTGATCAACTGCTGCTGCTGGAGTAGTCTTGCTCATAGTCACTGTGCTCGCATCTTCAAAGCTGCCGAAAGCATCTGCATCTGTGCTAGCAGCTCGAGGCGGCGGGGCACTGTCAAAGTCTGCCCAACCTGCATCGTCTCCATCTGCGCTACCAAACGCTCCAAAATCATCAGGATCCATTGAAGGCTCCGCAACAGCAGAACCAGCGACAGGTGCTGCACCAAAATCACCGAAATCATCGTCGTCATCATCATCATCAAACACGGGCGGTTTTTCCTTATTATCAAACTGAAAGTCATCTTCCTCTTCCCCTGGGTCGGGTTCACAAACACTGGTCCTGAAAGTGATAGGAGCTACTTCTTCGTGAGGATCGCTCTCTTTCCTATCACGAGAGCTGAAATCTCCAAATTCTGTGTCCTCATCATCTGGTGCTACAGTTTCTTGTAGCTCCTGCTCTGAACCACCAGCTTCCTTTACCAATGTGTTACTATTGTCAGAATCTTCCACATCAGCTTTCACAATACTGTCACTAGAAGCCTCTTGGATTTCATCCCTTGCGCTTGAACATTCTTCTCTTTGTTCAGTTTCACCTTCATGCGCCTCATCGTGTTCATGGCGATCAATTCTGCTGCTCAGATCTGATTTGATATCACCACTGAGATTATTGGAATGCTGAAGTTCATCACCAGAAATATTGCCAGGTTCACAACCTACACTATCTGTGCCCGCAATATTTTGTCCTTCTTCAGTGACCGCAGAAACTTCCTGTTTATCAGACAAACATTCCTGGGAATCATCAACACCACTCTTTTCAGAACACTCCGTGGAAAGCATTATCTCTGTGCCATCAGAGACGTTGCTGTCACAGTTATGTTGAGGTAGTGACCCACTGACACCATCCTCTTCTGTCGGTGAGGATTTTGTTTCTTGGTCAAATGATTCAGGAGTAGAAGAGGGTAGATCCTTTACACTAGGATCATTTATATCACTATTCTGTAGCACCTCTGGTTCAGCTTTTTGAGATGCATCAACATTTGGAGCAGAGTCAAAATCACACCAGTCATCCTCACCATCATCATTTATATCATTTTGCTGCATTGTCGTATTCTCATCACAATTATTCTCTTGCTTTTCATGGGCTGAGTCAATACCATTACTATCAAGATCACAACCTTCCTGGCTGACTACCTCACCACTAGGTGCCAGAGGGGCACTAGGCGCAGAGGATGAAGTATCATCACTAACCTCATTCTCCAGTACTTTTTGCCCGTCTGCCAACTTATCGTCACTCTCCGATGTACTTATGTCCTCCTGATCAATGTCTGAGCGGTGGCTAGCCACCAGACTTGGGGACAAGTCAGAGCCAAAGACTCCTGAGTCCATGGTGGAAGCGTTGCTGTGCACAGATTCATTGTTGGTCCTGGTCAGGGGACACTGTTGCACGTCTCCTTGGACGTTCTCAAAATCAACAGAGCCAACATTACTCTCTTGGTGATCTCGACTTTCTGTCAGATCCGAATGTGTGTCGTTATGCTGCCCCTGATCAGAAGACACTGCACTGTCTTCAAATTTAGAAAACTGTTCAAAGTCCGCCTCAAAATCCACTTTGTTTTCATCGAGGTGGCCATTTTTGCTTTTGCCATCATCATTAATCTGATGATGAGAATTTGCTTCCTTAGAAGAATCAGTTGGTGAAATGTGATTTGAAACAGAACAGTTTCCACTGCTGTCAGTCACTAGTGCAGATATTTTATTAACCTTATCTATCACATCACCTGATTCTATGTTATCTGCCACATCATCTTTATCAAACGATCCATTTGTTGGCAATGGTGATTCTGAGGTTGACCTCTGTGTGTCTGATTCACTATCCAAAGTGCTTATTCCTGGAGCACTTGCAAAAGTAGTTCCAAAATCATCCTCATCCTCATCGTCATTCCATGCAAATGTGGCGTCATCTAAGGGAGGAGGTGATGACGACACTATTGGGATGATGTTGGACATGGCTCCTATGTAGAATGCATGAGATCACCCTGAAGAAATATTTGTAAAAATGAAAACAGTTAGAACTTTTTAATTTTCTGTAATTATAAGAAAAACAGGGTCCCCACCAAATTCTTGAAAAATTTTTCAAGACCCCAGTTCGCGGGAAAAATAAGGTTGCCGCATGTCAAGAATGGTCCCTAAAAAAGCCCATTTATCAATGAATTTCTTTAATCAGAGGTGGCAACTTGATTCGAAAAAAAACTGAACTTTTCCGGAGCACCCGAAAAACAGCCCCCATATTATGTCATTAATAATACAATATCTTAAAATTTCTCCTTATTTTTTAAGTTGCTCTGTTCTATTTCCCGCATGGCAATATATATCATTTATCCATATT
>JAUKPP010199924.1:0-14091 GCA_032273245.1 Phyllaplysia taylori
CCCCCCTCCCCCCCCCCCCCCCCCCTTGACCCCTTTCTCTCTCTATCTCCCTCTCTTTCTAACCCCTCTCTCTCCTCTCACTCTGTTCCCACCTTTTCACCCCTCGTTCTCTCCGTCATTCGTTTGTGATGTACTTTTGTTTTCTTTCTCTCGGTCTTCGGAGACATTGTTGTCGCTGTTATCGTCAGTGTTGTAATTGTTGTCGCTGTAATCGTCAGTATTGTCATCGTTGTCATTCCTGTTGGTGTTTTTGCCGTTCACTGTGTAGCTGCTCCAATTTGTTGTTGCTTGAGCGCTTGTCCTTGCTCGTGTACCGTACTTGTTTGTCGTGTCCTTGGCACTTCGTCGATAGTATTTTTTGTAGTTTTGTTTCCGCTACTACTGTTACTGCTGTTGTTGTTGTTGTTGTTGCTGTTCTTGATGGAGTAGTTGTTAAGATAAGATAAGATAAGATAAGATAAGATAAGATAAGATAAGATATACTTTATTATTCCTCGAGGGAAGTTATGGATGGATTTACCAGTCGACATTGCAAAGACAGCACAGACATGAAACATGTACACCACACGATCACTCAAGGGATACACAATGTCACAACGTACACCTTATTCACAAAAGCGTACAATACATAAACTATTAGTTTTTATAGTTTTTGCTACTGTTCTGCTGTAATAGTTGTTGTTATCGTTGTTGTTGCTGTGGTTGTTGTTGCTGTTCTTGATGGAATAGTTGTTAAGATAAGATAAGATATGCTTTACGAGGGAAGTTTTGGATGGCTTTACCAGTCAATATTGCAAAGACATAGCACAGACATGAGAAATGTACACTATACGATCACACAAGGGATACACAATGTCACAACGTGCACCTTATTCACAAAAGCGTACAATACATAAACTATTACAGTTTTTATAGTGTTTGCCGCTGTTCTTGTTGTAGTAGTTGTTGTTATCGTTGTTGTTGCTGGTGTCGTTACTGTTTGTGCTTTTGTTACTCTGTTTATATCCTAAACACACACACATACACACACACACAAACACAAACATATACACATACAAACGACAAATGATAACAGGTACCCGGTAATGGTATGTGTCCTGAAAAATGTGATGTTTTCCATGACATTGAATCAATTATATAATTGAATGATGGTGCAGGTGGTGATTCGGTTTTTAGTTAAGCTTTACGTCCCTTGCTACACTGGGTTGTTTAAAAGACGGATTACTTTAACCCTCCCTGTCAGAGCCAACCCGGGCTGAGAGGGACAAATCGCCGCTGAAAAACACAATTGCTCGACGGCATGTGGGATCGAACTTAGGTCTTCCACGTGATAGGCGAAGAGCTCAACCGTTATACCACCGACACCTGTTTTTGTCGATGCTGTTTTGTTCCCATTCGTTTTTCTGATCTCAGGGAACGATAGCAGACTTCTGTTCATATATTATAGGCTCCTTGGTTGGTTGGATCAATATTTTAATAGGACGGACGATGGCTGACTGGTCTGCATGGCCGAATCTTGGCAGCGACTGAAATGGGCGAAACTGGTAAGTCCGAAATTAGGTAGGCCTATTTTTCACAAACCATAGGCCTTTTTCACAAACTATAGGCCTGCCACCATTGCCATAATGTCTTTGGGGTATTTGGTTACGATCTGAATCATACGTAAAATAAGGCATTCTATTTTAGAACTCCAGATCGTACACTCGTGTGTCTCCATTCAGAGTCAACCAGGGCTGAAATAAATGCATCCGATGATTGTTTAGCGAATACCCCCCATTACAATCCTTGTGCTGTTCGCGCCTTATGCAAAACAACCAGTACATCCCAGCAGAACAACTGAGATCGCCCGCACCAGCGACGCCGATATTCTAGCTGGTATCAAAACATGACGCTGCAAATCTGAAATGACTCAATGTCTGAACAGACTTTTGGTTCTTGGTTTCCAGCTTTACGTCCCTTTCAACACTGTGCGTCATCTAAGAGACGGGACACTTTGACCCTGCTTATTAGGGCCAATCTGGGCTGAGAGGGATCAATCCCAATAGGAAACATCCAGATCATATTCACATGGGATGGAACGCGGGTCTACCGCGTGATAGCAATGCCAGTCTGATGAGACTATAAAATAGAGTAGTACGAAGTCAAAACACGACCCGACATTTCTTTTACTTTTACTTCGTCGTCGGTATTTTTTTTTTTTAAATACATGTATTTTTTTTTTCTTCGTTTATGCAACTTTATGCCCTTGCCCTTGCTTAGGCCCTACCCTACGTATCTCTTAGCAGATGAACAAGCTTTGCTTTCATGGATCGCTCTACTGGAGCGTTCAATATTTTTTATACCACCGACGGGCCTATGTATAAATCATTTTCAATTTCAAGGACATCTCACCCTACCTCCACCTTTATTCTGCTTGATAGAGCAGATGCAGGGTATTTTTAGATCGAATTTGAGTGTATTTGTAGGCCGACTGTAACTGGTAGACCAACTGTCAGAGTAAAAAGAGCATGCAGAGCTCTAGAGAAAGGGTGTGCAATATAATAATAGGCCTATGTTCTTTTCCTTTGACTGTCGCTTTTGAATCGTGTGAATGAAACAAGAATAATAACAAAAAACAAAAACAAAAAAAAGAAGGAATGAAACAACCATGCTAACTGCGTATTCTAGTAGCCCCTATAATGGACAGGCCTTTACCTATTATTATTCTACACGATTTAGACCGAAGCTATTAGATCTATCCCTTGGCCTATTACTATTATAATAACTGCAGGAGTAATAGCAAAAAGAGAGAGAGAGAGAGAGAGAGAGAGAGAGGGAGAGAGAGAAAGAGAGGGGGGGGGTAGAGAGATAGTAATAGATCATAACAAACCCGGAGTTTTGACCTTTGACTGTTGACCCTCCATTCACCCCAAACAATAAAGCAGGCCACGGTATAAACACTGAGGTTATTTCCGGCAGGTTGACTTGACACACTCTTGAAACTTGGAAGTTCGAGGAAGCCCCGAAGTGAACATCGAACAGCCTGCTCAACGACTGTGACTGTGCACTTTGAAATCGTAAGCATGCGTTTGATTCAGTTTTTATTCACAGGCCTTTATCTAGATTCTAGATCTATGTGGGGATCTATTTGCAGGCTGTCTGATGTCTTTTCATTAGTCACTATGAGTTAGGTGATCAGAAGGTCCAGATTCCAATGATGACGGGATAAGGGATGTGACCTCGGCGAAAGTGGGACAGGTTCACGTACGGTCCACGAGCCAGGGCTGTGGTTAGCTAAGATTTTTGTTTTGATTCGTCATTGTTTAGGTTGCTGCAGTTTGGCCTCGGGCCACTGGCACAAAATGGTATAGATCTAGTGGGTGATGGGGCTCTTACTCTTATAGTATAGTCATTGCAATGTAGATTATCTATATCTAGCAACATAAGACAATAAGAGTAAGAGTCAAAGTTATAGTTAGAATTAGAAAGGGGAGGGGACACTGTCACCAGGCCTAACCTAGATCTAGAATCTAGATCTAGATATCTAGATCTAGATCTACTTTGCTTTTGCCCCCATGTTCTTGGTAGTCAAGTGATTGTGATTCTTCGTCATTGAAAATTAAGTCATAAAACAAAAAGGAGTAAGTTGGCCGTAGCCGTAAGATGTGTATAAGTCATAAGCCTACTCACTGTGTATTATAGCAAATAATGTAATCTTTCATTGATAATTTTGATAACAGAAGGCCCTCCTATTAACAGATCAGATAGAGATCTAGACCCTAGGATCCTAGAAGTTAGTTATAAGTATCAGAAGATTCAGATTTGTATTGTAGGCTTGAGTGTAGGTTAACGAACTGGTAGGCTCTTCTCATCATGCAGAGGATGTGAGTTTGATTCCCACAAGGCAAGGGGCCACCTCATAGACTGCCAGTGAAAGATCTGCATCTTCCTGCACAGATCGATCTGTCCCTCTCACTCAGCATAACCTTACAATGTTGCAAGGCACATAATCCTAAATAGGCCTACCACTACCAAATAAATAAATGGATTGATCTTGATCCACAATCTACAGCACAGGGTGTGTGTGTGTTGTTTCTTGATAGATTTAAAATTAGAATTGTAGTCCACACACTTTTTAAACTTTTTCAAGTCTTATAATAAAAAGTCTTCTGTACCGGATTCATCTGGTATAGTACATGTAGGCCTACTCAGTACCTTTTTTTCCATTTTTGTTCTTTGCACACGCAATATAAAATCCAATGATTTGTAAGGCTATCCGCATTATTGCAAGACCGCTGCATCTCTCTTTCTCTTCATATAATTGTTTTCCGATAATAATCAGTTAACTTACACATGTTGTGATTCTTGAGACCAAGAGAGACACGGTTGGCAGGGAGACTTATAATGATAAGAAACTGAAATGTCGGTCAGGTTATGCCATATTTTTATCTTGACTGATTTCATCTTGGAGAATTCTTCACTCATGATATTTTTTTCTTTCCTTTTGTGAATATTCTATTGGCTAAATTTGTGGCCAGTGTTGGTTGTGTAATGACAACTTAATTGATCCCCGTAGGGAAATTTTGTTTCATGGTGTCCATACATAATGTTGATAAAAATGTGATCAATACATATACATGGAAGATAACACCGAAAACATAACCACATCTTCTTTCACTCTCAACAATTGCTCGCACGCTGTCGCCACTGTACAGCACCCGTCTGAGCAGGGGTTAGTGTGTCTTGCTCAAGGACACACCGAATGGTCGTTAATTTAAAAGCTGTTATCGCCCAGCGTTGCTTGACGCACTTCGTGAACCAGAGCACTCTAACCACGGTTTGGCTCGTCGCCTTTAGAACTTGCATAGTTCCGAAGTTTGAAGTCTATGTAGGACAAGTTTTTATTCAAGTAGTTCCATCTCTCTGCTGGAATGTGGTGTCTCTCTCAGCCTGGGTTGACCCTGACAAGCAAGGCTGAAGCATCCTGCCTCGTAAATGTTAGGATGATTTTTCAACATGATTAACTTCCAGTGACTACTGGAGTAGTGCATAAACGTAATGTTTTTTTCTTCCTGTCTACTTTGCACAAGTCTTGAGTTTGAGGTCTATGTTGGACTGTTTTTTATTGGAATAACACTGTCTCTCTTGAATGTTGTGCCTCTCTCAGTATGGGCTGCCCCTGACAGGCAAGGTGAAGTATCCTCCCTCTTAAATGTGCTTTAATAATTGTCCTACATTAACTTCCTGTGACTAATGGGAGTAGCGTATAAACATGATACATAAGGTTCCCTCTGTGATTATAATATGACCCTGGGTCTACTAAGAAGGGCTAAAAAGTCTGAAAAAAGCTGGGGCCTTTGAAAATAAATTAATTATTGCAAACTACAAAAGTAGGCCCTATTCACGTGCAGGTCTGTAAGTAATAATGTTGTTGCTGTTGTTAATTAAGAAGCCTTTTAACAGCGTGCACCCTTCGGACTTTGTTCCATCTATAGAGAAATGAATATTCAGTGGGCACCTACTTTAAGCCTGTCTGACTGTCATGAGTCCATTGGTAGGTCTAAGTCTTTAATGATACCAATTACAGCAAGCTTGCTCAGTCCTCACTATGACATGGCGGAGAGAGATAGGTCTTAGCTCCATTTTTGGCCACAAAGTTGGAGTAGGTCGCTGAACCTCTATTTCTATGTTATTATGCGTGGGGATTCATGGATGCCTGTTTTTCCGTATTTTTCTGTTACATTTATTTCTGGTGTTTTATCAGGAGCCCAGTAAGAAACTCTTATCTGTTCAGACACCATTATATTATAATTAGTATTACATTGGCTATCTTTCTATAAAATTTGTTGCAAATGCAGCTTCATGCATATTTTAATGGTTTTCACAAGATCCTTATATGACATCTCTGTTTATTTATCCATAAGAACACACACCATATGAACACATGTACTGACACCTTCATGAATATTTGAAAATAGCAGTTCCAGGAGAAAGATGGCCTCTTCAGGGTATAATTTGTTTTATTCTGACATTGAAATTCCTGCCTGAAACACCAATCTCTTTCCATTCAAAGTATTACGTAATAGTCCTGATTTTAAACTGTCTGAACCCTGGTGACCTAATGTCACAACATCATGGACGGTGATGACCCGTATTGAGAAGATAACAAGAGGAGCGGTCAGTTTATCAGGCAACTTGGGCTAGTATACTGGTGGGACGTGCCTTATCTCACTGGGAAAGTGGACTAAATTTGGCCTGAAAAGTTTTGTGGACTAACAATGACTCAGCAGTTGAGGTCACATTGTCTGTCACATGTAGAAGGTTCAGTGATCTCGTGGTCCATATTCAAGATATCTGTGAAGTGAATGGGGGACATTAATATATCTCTGCTATTGAATTAAAGTCAACCTGTCTGTTATAAATATTTGGAGGTGGCTCAGTTTTGAATTGAGTTCTCCACTACCTGGCGACCTAAGCTTTTGGTCCTTGACTTTTGACTGTGTTGTGTAGTATATATGCAGTGTCTGTGGTATGGAGCTGATTTCTGTAAGTGCAGTAAGGCAATCTACAGCAGTGCTGTGAAATCTCAGGGTATTTTCTGTGTGCTTGTGCTTTTATCCTTTCTTTATGGAATGTTTCAATTTTCACTGGAAAGACCGATAAGTAGTAGTTTTATCAATTTAAATTTTTTTGTCAGGATCTTGATCTGTTACTATTTCTGAATATTAATTGCTTTGATTATGTAGAGGAAATTTCATCCCCTTGTGTCTTCAAATCTACACACATGATTGCTTTGGAACAATTTTATGACAACACTCAACACAACTATAATGGTGTTTTCCACTTAGAAATCTGATTTTCTATAAAGGGCACAATTGAATGTTAGTGATTCATTAGCTTGTGACATATATAAAATTGAGTGTTATATATGGCTGTACAATAATCCAAGAATCCCTCTTTTATTCCCAGGGAATGCACTGCACAGACTCTTAGGAGGGCTCTTCTGCTGTCTCTGTGCTGATGTGCTACTAAGGTGACGTGGTTTGTCATAATACCCAACAAACCTTGCTCAAATAACAATAGTAATACTCTTTTACCTCCACGTCCGCCTTCACCACCACATAACCATGGTGAGCCTACGAACACCCAGCGCCGTCTCAGTCCTCCTTGGACTGGCAAGGCAACACTCGAGTGACATTCGGCATCAGCACCGCTCTCTACAAAACATTGCAGCGCTTTCTCGCCCGCTCGGAGGCCGGAGAAAAGTCCGCAGTCAGCGTGACAACCTCAAAATGTCTGCCTCTGCCGGAATGATTTCGTCGAATGTTCCTTCCTCGATTTCCTCCCCACAAGTTGTTCTCTCCTCCCTAGCGATGTCGACATCGTCCAAGCAGGTGGTGGCCACGTTGAGTCATCGTCAGTCTCAGAGGAAGGACAGGATGTTAAAAAAGGGACTCGGAGGATCCGGGTCTGCCCAGTTACATGGCAGCAGCATCAGTAGCAGCAACAGCAATAGATTTTTTTCCACTCAAGTGCATCAGAGCAGACGTCAGAAACATGAGACAAGCTGCAGCACTCCTCTTCCTCAGGTGGGGCTGGTTGATTTTTTGATTTTTTTTATTCGTGGTTTTTCTTTCTTCCAGGGGTTTGTTGATGAGAGTTACAGAACGAAGTGCCTGCGGATGCAGCACACAAATGGCAAAAAAAATACAATTGTCCTTTTCTGCTACTTGGCATGTGATTAATCTTACTGTGTTCCTAGAGGAGTTGAACAACACGCGAACTATAACCGACTGTTCTTCAGGTGTGTCATTGGCTCTTTATATTCTTGTTCCCAGCAAGTGGTTGTAAAACTTTGGCAGACTTTGTTTTTTTCCAATTTTCTTTTTAAAATTTTATTTTATTATAACAGATTTTAATGTCTCTTTTTACTGGCACTTTAGAGTTAACAGTGTTGATACATGAGTAGAAACTATACCTAATAAGTTCGTTAAGACTCAATATGATGTTTTCTTCAGGTGTTCTACTTTTTTCAATGGGTTACAATATTGTCTTAATCTTATATCATAGTGCTAAGATGACCTAGTAAACCTGTAACCAAGTCAACAGACCATACCCCCGTCTGGTTGAGCACTTCGCCTATCACGGAGAGGACGTGAGTTCAAGGCCCGCATGGGGCAGTTTGTTTGATGGAGTATATCTCCGTTTTTCTGAGACAATGTCCCTCTCAGCCCGGGGTGGCCCTGACAGGCAGGGTCGAATTAGCCAGTCCCCTAAATGACCTTACAGTGTTACAAAGGACGTTATGACAAAAAAAACCAACTGCCCATCCATCCCACTCTTCAGGTTGAAACACCAAGTGGTCAAGAGTACATCTCAGACCTGTCTCATGACCAAACAGCTTTCAAAGGTCTGGAGACGGATTTTCCCTGCCTTACTAGACTGTGAGTACTGGCACAGACACTAGACTGTCACTGGAGTGGGAATGGGGGGTACCTGGTCTTGGTCAGTGAAAGATCTTGTCAGTATGTTGATAGTGTTCAAGGGCTTGTAAAATGGCAGCTTGCACTGTATGCTTCCCAGGAAGTTGAGAAAGTTTCTGAATGACTTTGGCTGGCTGGGGTAATTATAGATTGCAAAGCGCATATCGCCTGCTTTTGTCTAGTGACAAAGAAATGTGCTGTCCCTACTCAACAAACAAGCAACACCTCTGTCACAATTCTGTTGTTACCGACTGGGTAAACAGAGGGACCGCAGGCTTTGCCATTACTTCATGTCAGTCAGGAATTAAACTGTGTTGGGTATTATGGGAGGGGCTGATAAAAAACCAGGTGAATGGATTAAGATGCTCGCCTGCCGCACTGAAAATGTGTTACCCAATGATCAACTTGGGTAAACGCAAACCTTGCCAATGCTCATTGTTGGTCAGCTAATATACATGGTAGGAGGGGCTTAAAATATTAACGGTGATTGATGAAAAGAATGGGCACTGGTGGCGAGGACAAAGACTCCTCATTCGTCCACAGTGATAGGCGCCCATGTTGGGGGATATAAGAATTGAGTGGTTGTCTTGGGCAGGTTTTTGTGGATGTTGGTCTGTAAAATAGAGTGGTCGCGGTCACGTTGGACAGGTGGTCGTCTTGGACAGTAGTTTCATTACATATAAAAAATGCAAGGGGGTAAGTGAGAAGTGGTTGTTTGTGCAGGTGGTCGCTAGAGCAGGTTCGACTGTGGAATAAAAAACAAACAGTTGAACTGGTATCTGTAACTTAATTACAATGGTTGAACTCTTTGCCTATAACGCAGATGATCTGAGTTAAATTCCACATTCATCAATCATCTTACTTTTGATGCTAGGACATTGTGTCCCTTTCAGCCCGGGTTGGCCCTAACAAACATGATTGAAGTAGCCCACCTCTAAAATTACCTTAGTGTTGCAAGGGGCGTAAAACCAATAAATGGCAGAGGTGAAATAGCCCAATAAGTGCTAATAAAACAAACAAACATTACCCAGTATGTTTATGCCTGCAAATTGAACTTGTTTTTACTTTGCCTCCAGGAAAACTTCAGGACCAGAGCCTGAGTACGACAACATAACCCAGGGCTACAAACGGTTCACCTCAGAAGAGCCCTTCTCTCTCAGCCTCAACGACGGCAAGCTGCCAAGACTTGATATTGCCTACGAGACCTGGGGCGAGCTCAACGCTGACCGCAGCAACGCCGTCATTGTCCTGGCGGGTCTTTCGGCCAGCTCCCACGCCCGCAGCTCTGTGGTGAGGAAGTGGACATGATGTTTGGTTTGGTTTGGGTCTTAAACCCCATTGTAGCACCGTAAGGTAATTTCAGGCTTGACTTAAGGAACTTTAAAGATGAGAAAGTTGCTCAACCACACAAAAATGTGGGCTCTTTTTCTTCTGGGCCTCTGACAGCTGAAGATTCCCTTAAGGGAGGTTTCCGTTATATAGAGGTTTCCCTTCTTGGCAGGTTTAACTGTATGTCTTTAGCCGAACAGTTTAAGGCCCATCATGGAATGTGAATATGGAGCATTTAATGATTCATGAAGGTTTCACCTTGATTTTTATTTAGAGATAGACATTAGAAATTCGGTTCCTGAAAAGGTTGCAAAGCTGGGTTTTTTTTATATCCTAATGAAAGGTTCAATAGAAGTAGGCAAGGACCGTGACAGAGAAACGAAAACACCGGCATCTGCGGTGTAATGGTTAGACTTTTGACCTATCACGCAGAAGACTCGATTTTGATACCAAGTGTGAATCATCTGCGTTTTTCTGCAGGGATTTCTCCCTCTCAGCCCAGGTTCGCCCTGACAGGCAGGGTTTCTTAAATTACTTTACAGTATTAAAGGCAACATAAAACTGGTAACCAAACCAAGCCTCTCATTTTCATTTAAGTAGTGATCTGTGGGTACTCTTGTATGGGTCTGCTCCTTCCTTTTTCTTCTTTTTTCTCTGTCTACTTTTTCGCACTAGAATGATCATAGAATGGTTTGGTTTTGGTTTTGGTTTAACGTCCCATGCTAAACTGTAAAGTCAGTTAAGAGGCGGGACTTCTGAATTTTACTTCCATCACCGATAGGATGATGGGGTCGGAGCGGTGAAAACTCGGAAAAAAATCCCTGTGAACGTCCTCAGATTCGAACCCGGGACCTCCTCATCTGAAGGAGGGCACACTACGGCTCAGCCAACGACGCCCCCTGATCATAGAATGTCTACAATACCAACTTTTAATCTTTACTATTAATGTAATAAATTTGGTAGATTTGTGACTATATTAAAATCTTGTTGCTCTTGTCTCTCTTGTCTCAGGACAACATGCGTCCGGGCTGGTGGGAAAAGTTTGTCGGCCCTGGCTGTGCTGTCGATACCAACAAGTTCTTTGTCATCTGTCCCAACAACCTCGGCGGATGCTATGGAAGCTCGTAAGTCTGACTATGGTTGTTGATTATTTTGTTTGTTTGGGGTTTTATGGTTCCTTGGACACTATTATTATTAGGTTATATTAGTGCCTAGATTCCCCATTTCTACCCTGTGTTTCTGAGTACTTCTATTCTGCAGCAACGGTATGCAAATAGTGGAGAAAAGGATGGAAGAGGGATTGGTTTGGTTTGGTTTTGGCTTAACGTCCCTTGTAACACTATAAGTTTATAAGGTCATTTAAGGGATGGGCTACTTTGACCCTGATTCTCAGGGCCAACCCATGCTGAGAGGGACATGACCAAATGGAGAAATGCTCAATCAAACAAACTGCCCAGCGCGGGCCTTGAACTCACATCCTCTGCGTGAAAGGTGAAGCACCTACCTATTACACCATAGACGCCGGTAGGAAGAGAGGGAGGAATGTGGGGTTGATACACTTTAGAAAATGCCTTAAAATTCACCTTATGATCTGGGAAGTACTGTATGTGTTACATTTCAACATTTGGGTGGGAAAGGGAACATTTTCCTCCAGCAGGTCGGCAACAGAGCCACTCGTATAGATTAGTTGCCAAGTTCAAATTGAATCTATAGTAAAAGGCGAAATGCTTGTCCTGCATGTGGGGATCGAACTTGGGTCTTCAAACGATAGGTGGAAGAGCGTAACCACTACACCACACCACAGTTGCCGTTTGTAAGAAAGGAAATAAGATTCAATTGCAATTTAATGCTAGTGACTTAGCTTGTGTTTTCTATTGCTTTTCCTTACTTAAGTACTGTGTCATAAAACCAGTTTTTAAAAAAAAAATCACCCAGTACAGTCAAACCTATTTAGGACGACCACCAAAAGTCGAGAAAAAAGTGGCCATTTTAGACAGGTGGTCGTCTTAAAGAGGGACATTATATAGAAAAATATAATTTGGAAGTCAAAGGTTAGTGGTCGTCTTATACATGTGGTCGTCTTATACAGGTGGTCGCAAGAGCAGGTTCAACTGTATTTTATTTGAACTTATGCATTGTGTCTAATGATTAACAATGTATGCTTTCTTTTCACATCATCTTTTTGCTGTCTTCCTGAAATTATTGCTTTTGTTTTCTATTTTACCCTTTACAGGGGACCTTCCTCCATCAACATAGTGACAGGAAAGGTGAGATAAGGGATCGGATGGTTTGATTTGGTTACCAATTTCATGTCCCTAGCAACACTGTAAGGTCATTTAAGAGACAGGCTACTTTGATTCTGCCTGTCAGGGCCAACCCGGGCTGAGAGGGAAAAATTCCCAGCAGAAAAACTAGGGTCTTCGGCACGATAGCCAAAGAGCCTAACCATTACACCACAGCGCTGGTAGGGATTCAGAGTTAGTCCATGTTCTCAGTTCATCTAGAGAGCTTCTCAGAAGCTTTTACCTTGTGTGTCAGGACCTTTTTCCCTCGGTTAAAATTTGACACCTTAGTACTGATCAGTTTACGTTGAGGGTAATTGTACATTGTTTTCCATCTAGATAGTGTTTTATATCAGATCCGTGAAAATCTGGGGTTCACATCTTGGAGAAAATTTTGTCCTTACAGTGTCACTGGCGATACGAGTCTTCCAAGAAAAATTCTGACACATCTCTGTAACTTGCCACTGAAGACCAGGATTCTTCATAATCATAGGGATACCGTGGTGTAAGGGAAATAACTGCCTCTATAAAAAAATTTTGTGGAGTGGGAGTGTTCTGTTGCTTCCCTTAAATTAGACCTTTTTGTTTCTCTAGATCAAATTCCCCTGAAACTCACAAAATTCTCAGAAGTGTTTCGCACTGGTTAAGACATGGTCTAAAAATAGGCTGGCACTGTAAGTGTTAAGCTAACAGTTATTAAAATGCCTTCATGCTCCGAGAACAAAATAAATAGTGGTTGATTTGCAGGCACTCAGGTGTGATCGGTTCCTTCTACTTCTACAACTTTCTTTTTGTTTTATTGTCCTTGTCTATTTCCTGGCTCTGATATGACCTTCTAGCATTGATCGGAGATGGGCGTAAAACTTGGAGCTCCCGCCTCGTAATTGACCTTTCAGTGTCGCATGGGGCGTTAAACTAAAACCAAACTATCATTGATAATGTGGCAAAAGGTCAACGAAATGAAGAAACAAAAAAAGTACAAATCTTGCGAATGAGATGATTTTCTGTTTCTTCTCCCCAGCCGTATGGCACAACGTTCCCCATCATCGGGGTGGTGGACATGGTCAAAGCCATTTTCATGCTGATGGATCATCTCGGAATTGACAAAGTAAGTGTGCTTGTCTGTTTGATAAGATGTTCATGATAATGAATAATAACAATTTTCATTTAGATGGTGTGTATCCCCGCTTGAAAGGAGGCTCAATGCACTCTTCATTCTGTTATTATTGTTATTACCCCAACAGACTAAAGTCATTCTGAAACCTTTTCAACTTCCTGAGAAACATACAGTGCACGCTGCCATTTTACAGGTGCTAAAGCACTAACATATGTACAAGATCTTTTGCTGTCTATAGCCAGGTACCCATTAACACCTGGGTGAAGGGAGGGAAATTTGTGTAAAATACCTTTCCCAAAGACCCAATGTAGGGCCTGAACTGGGATTTGAACCCTCAACCACCCGACCACCAGTCTGTGAGCCTGATCATTAGCCTGCCGATACCAGAATGTTGTGATTGTTAATTAGTCTGATGACCATCAGTGGGGGGGAAGTAAGCGAAAATCTAAAAAACAAAACATTACAGTGCTGGTAGTGCTGTAAAACCTACTTCTTTTTATGTGTGACTATTGTCGAAATCTAGTTCCTGATGCTGATACAGTAGTCTATGCCTAAGGCTCCACCGCTTTTGGTCCCAATTTGCATTAGGTCCCACAGTTTTAAGAAACAGAATTTTTGCTATGTAAAAGTCGCCCCTAAAATACCGCTTTGAAAGGACTAAGTTCCCTAAGGTCCTGCTTTTCAGGAAAACAGGGATAGTGGGTGCATCCGGGTTTCTGTTTAGTAAAATACATTTCATTAATCAGAAACCCACGTGAGGTGCATGCGCTATCACTGTTCACATTACTGTCCTTGATATATCTAATTGTTCACTTTCATCATGAATATTAAATCTTTGTTGTTAATGAGGGGTGGGGGGGGGGGGGGGGGAGGAGGAGGAGGGTGTTGGATAGGCAACGAC
>JAUKPP010200035.1:0-14091 GCA_032273245.1 Phyllaplysia taylori
GAAGCCCGAGTGGCGGAGTGAGAAGTAATCTGGCTCGCGCAATAATACGAGTGGTCCGGTATTCTTCAATCTTCCCGCCTATCCTAACAGGCTATCTTTTTTTTCTGCAATTTTTGCCCAGTTCCAATTTTCACCCACCTACGGAAGTTACCCGCCTAGCTAGGCTCTCTCTAGGCTAGAGTAGGGGGTGGTGGCGTCACAGTCACAGGAGATAGTGTCCGAATATTAACAGGAGCTTGGACGGACCCGTGTCTGTATAGTCAAGACGCAATCAAGTTGTGGTTGCCAACGGTTTCGAACCTTTTTATTGAAACTTTGGCCTTCCTCTCAAAATTGTTGGTGTTCAGTTTAATTTAAAAGGTCTTGTGATCTCTTCGTAACTGCAGGGTCCTATTCCGGGAGGACTTCTGCAACGAGCGACCAGTTTGATTCAGCGCGTCAAACCTACCGTCAGTTTCAACCTGTTTACACTTACTCAGTCTACTTTAACTTTACAATTGAGCGTCATTTAGCAACATAGGATCCATGTAGGTTTCATATCATGGAGCTCACTTTTCAGATCGAGTGGAAGCAGCCGTGATGCCGCCATTGTTGTTGTGATAAAATGTCAGTGGTACTGGTTTGGCCGGGATTTAGCCAGTGCAGTCCATACAACCAATGTAAATCTTGAGTCAATAATCCTGAGTTAGTCATTATACTAAAAAAAAAAAAATAATAATAAAACTAGGAACATTTGGAAAGGGGGGTCAGGGGGGATAGAGACTAGAAGAACAGTAAATTTAATGGGTTGGGCGATGCTGTGGTGGTCATTGTAATGGGTAGGGATGGATGGCTAAATTTTTTATTTTTTGGCTTGAGTTGTGCCAATTAGGCATGTTGGCAAAAAAACATCACCGCTAAAATTATTTCCAAAAATATTATAATAATATAAAAAGAAATTCATAAAATAAAATAATTCATATGATTCTTAGGGTTTCAGAGGAGCATGGGTGTAGGGTTTTAGTGGGTTAGAGACGTGGTCGCTCGTTACGGAAGTCCTTCCCCTTAAAATGAAAAAAGCATGCAAAATTAAACTAGCTTGCACACTTCATACAAATATATGTATTTGGAGTTTCAGGGGCATAAGAGTAGACTTAAAGAGAAGTATGGTTGTTCTTTGAGGAACACCCTTGGGAATCAAAGACTTGTTGAACAGAGTGTAGCATCGGGGTTGGCCAGATTTTTTCTTATATTATTGTTGATTTAGAACTTTTCACACTTCTTCAGCTCACTTCTCACTCGGCAATAGATCACCATTTAGTGATTGGACATTTTGAAAACATAAAATGCAACGCATTTCTTTTGAGTCTTAAAGCAGCCATCATGAACAGTCAGCTCTTTCAGAACAGTTGCTAACATTAACATGGGGCTTCCATTTTGGTCAGCATTTCAATAATTAAATTTAGATGTAATCACAACAAATTGGAAAAATCCTACGCCTTCCTCATTGAATATAATTTGGTAAGAGGAGGGACAGACAATAGGGATGTTGATGTACTGTTACTAATTTTTCATTTTCCCATCCTCAGGTTTTCTCTGAATCGGCTGAAAGCTTCAAAGAAACAGCCATGTTTTTAGTGGAGTGGTTCTCTTCTATGCTGAATTTTTTAGGTAACGTACCAAGATTCTCATTTTGGGACTGATGCATGATTTTGGGTGTTAGTACTCAAGTTATTTAATGGGTATTTGTAAGGTAACATGAATGGTTGTAAGGATAGTTGGGACAGTGTCTTCTAAAATATTATTGTAGGCCTACTGCTAATTTTATTGTCAGCGTGAAGACTTCACTCGATCTATGCACTGATACTTATAATGGAAAGAGACATTGAACTTTTTTTGCAAGAAACAGAGAGAGCGAGATACTCATGTCAGGATATTATATTTACTGGTAACCTTGTCGTTCTACTGGTAATTTGGGTGTTTAGTTTATTGGAAACTGAGATGATAGGTGTTGACCCAGTGCACTACGAATGTTTTCGGGAGGATGTGTGACAAAATTGACTTCTTCTTGTTTCATATAATTTCTAAAGAGGGATTCATTTACGCGTGCAGAGATCAATAGCCAGTAATGGAAATGTATTTTTCACATAACTAAGGGTTGGCGCTGTCCAGGACTTTTACTGAAACTTGCAGACACAGTATTCTGATTTGAAGAAGCAAATCATAGGGTTTTGTGTTGGGTGATGTGTTGTTTGCATGGAATGAGAAAGGAGAGTAGAGGATATAATGGTAAGCACAAAGAGCTACACAGCGTTTAAAATTGTTGTAGGGTTAGTCAGATCAAGAAATTATTCTTTTGCCCCTGCTGTGCTTAGTAAGATGACTTCTTATGTTTTTGGGGTTTCTATTGTATGAGGCAGTAAGTGACTCCAGATTTTTAAATGTTTTTATGAAAAACTCATCTTCATCCACAAAATATAATGGTACAGAAAAATGCAGTTTTATGTATGTTTTTATGTGTTATACTCTTTGTTGAATCTTCACCACATCAAAAAGAAATGGAGAGGAATTTTTGTCTGTATTATTGTAACATATATTTCTTATTCTATCTGTTACGGTTACTATGAATGAATTCATAGGCTTTGGGAAAAAGGCAGGCAAGCTTCTTTTACTGGGCTTGGACAATGCCGGCAAAACTACTCTACTGGGTGTCCTTAAGGAGGGTCACATTGTACAGCCAGTGCCTACCCTGCACCCTAGTAAGTGGGTCTCAACAAACTGACCAGCAGAACAACTGGCCAGTGTGTGCATTTTGGCATGTATGACTGGCGCTGCAGAATTTCCAGCACAAACAGTAAACTTGTAACACACGGTAGTTGATTTACGAGAGTTGGATAGAGTTTGCCCGCTACTAACCAGATAGGCTGTGTTATGAACATGTCCTGGTTTTGAGTGTTGTATACTTCACTGTAAAGATGTGGTGTGGGCTGGTGCCAGTGTTCTTGAGTTATTTCTTTCACTTGGGATCAATTACGGATGAATAGTTTGCTTGAATAGGCAGAGCAACACCCCCTGATGTGTGCTGTTTGACATTTAGTGGGAATGTTTTGTTTTGTTTGCTCCCTCGCATGCTAATAGCTTTTTCTCTCTGTGCTTCTTTCTCCCCCTGTGGCCAGGTTTATGGAAGAAATCGGGTAAATTAGTGTTCTTGGGCTTAGACAATGCGGGTAAAACAACTCTGCTGCATCGACTCAAAGATGACAGAATGGCCCAGCATGTACCTACGCTGCATCCAAGTAAGTGGTTTCTTCATGAGTCCATAGCGTTTTGTTTTTTTCTTTCTCTCAGCAAAGTTCAGCCCACCAGTTGCTTTTCTAACCACATTACTTTAATAAGTAAAAGAGATTTTGTTATTTTTAAAGTAAAATGCTTCATTGGGACGTAAAAAGCTTAGAAAGTCAGTTGTGGTTTTTTCATCCCCATTGCTCTTTGGTGATTAGAGAGACGTATTATCATCATTGTCTGTGTCGATGCTTGCTATTATGAATAAAAGTCCCAGTTTGAAGTTTCCAAGTTTGATTCTCTAGTCTGTATCAGATTTCTGTCATAACAGCTAAACACAATTTTTTAACATAACCTAACATTTGTTGTGCATAACATGCATGGCATTGGCATGGTTTGTGTGTGACTAGGCGTCAGGGATTACTAGAGAAAATTTAATTACAAATGCCTAACATATATTAATATAGTTATTGTTTTGCATGAACATTGGCAAGCAAGAATTTAACTTCTTGAAAGTCTTTAAAGTTTGCAAGTTTCTTTGTGAACGCTAGTGTCATTTTCTTTTTTTTTTTTTTTTAAATGACTAAAGGATCTTGGAAAAATACATTATTTGTGCACTCCTTAGCTGTAGTGAACAATTGTGTATGAGTCAAAGTATCATGGGATTTGAACTGGCGTGACGAAAGAGCTATATAACCCCTGAAAATACCCTGTCAAAGGGAGAATACTACTAAAGAAAAAAATTATTTCTGCTGGGCTCACTTGTCTTTTACGTTGCACTTGCACACGTTCACAACAATGCTGAATGGAGGTTAGCTTCCACTTATTCTAAGTAAAATAAAAGGAACTATGACTTGCATTTCTTTTGTCGCCGAAGATAGAGTAATACATTGAGTCTGTGTAAGTTTTTTTAGACAACTTTTGCCTTGTAAATTGCAATAACGATATGTATGAATGGCAGTAAACACACTTTGTTGTCCTTAACTGACAAGGCTTTCACTCGTGCTTCCCCAGCATCGGAAGAACTGTCCATGGGAGGAATGAAGTTTACCACATTTGATTTAGGTGGCCATAGACAAGGTAGGTTGTTGGTTGTTTCTGTTTTTCAATGTATTTCAGTTTTTTCATCGCGAAATCTTATTGATAAGAGTATGTTTAGGTGTGTCGTTTTAATAAATTTTTAAATTAAAATTAAAGGCCATGTGAATTTTATAATTAGATAGTTCTTTTATGATAACCTTAAAGAAATAGCTTGGCCCCTTCCATAAAGGCTTTCTTAATCTTTTAGCAACGGAATGTTACCCCTGTCTAATTTTGAGATATTGATGGTGTTCTGAATGGCCGCCAAACCCTCTGAACTGTTTTTTACCAGCTACTTTAGAGGCATACCCACAGTACGATAAATGTGTAGTAAATTGCTGTTGTAGGGTGAAACACATGGCTTAACTTGTATTACTGGTACTTAATTTGAAATCCCATCTCATATACACGTAATATACTAAAACACTGTGTTTCTCTCATTGTCCAACAGCACGCAGAGTATGGAAGGATTATTTCCCAGCCGTGGATGGTATAGTATTCCTTATTGACTGCCATGACAGAGCCAGATTTGTGGAAGCCAAAGCAGAGTTAGATGTGAGTATCTTAACTAGTGGCTCCGTTCTGGTCATTAGTTGTTAATGATTCCTTGGGAAATAGCCCTCTGAAAGGAATACAGTGGAATTTGATGTAAAAAAATGTTTTGTTAAATTTTGTTTTTGTTAGGATTTTCGTGATGTGTATTTCACTGGAGAGCGAATTGAATTATCTGTATATTCGTAGATGCTTAACTAAAAGAAATATGTACAGGTTGTATGGAGGAGCTGTAAAAAAGAATGAAAACTTTGTATGCAATATTATGCATCAAAATAGACTAACGATTCTGTTTTCCCAACGTAATGATATAGAAGCTTGATTTGATGGGAAAATGGCATGGTAGTGTTTCATGAACATTTTTATCGATTTATGTTTGACTTTTTTGTCCCACATTTCCAGAGTTTACTAACAGACGAACAAGTAGCCAACGCCCCAGTGTTGATATTGGGCAACAAGATTGACATCCCAGGTGCTGCCAGTGAGGATGAGATCAGGCACTGGTTTGGCTTGCATAACTTGACCACTGGAAGGGTAAGGGCATTTTGCTGCTGTCCGTATGAGATGAGATGAGATGTAGATAGTGTTTATTGTCCTATCATTGGCACATTTGCTCAGTGTCACATTCATAGACACTGCAAAAATCCCTCTTGTTATGATGGCCGTCTTGTAAGAGGATGATGGAATTTACAATTGTTGTGAGATGCTGTCATTTTTTCTTAGACGCGAGCATCTGGTGTAGTGGTTAGGCTCTTCATCTATCATGCAGAGGAGGAGAGTTTGATCCCCATGTTGGACGGACATCTCCTGTCTTTTTGCAGGGATTTTATATCCCTCTTAGCCGAGGTTGGCGGTAACAGGGAGAGTTGAGGTAGGGTAGCTCACCCAAAATATTACCTTGCAGTGTCACAAGGTGTGCAAAACAAAAACCAAATCAAAGTTCTCTGAGACCAAGACATTTGCAAATGTCATCTGTCTGTAATTGATGGACTTTCCTGTTCAGATGATCTGTTGAGAAAGAGCTGGGATGGACAGTCCTGTGATAGCCATGCTGGATAATAGTGACAACAATACACCTATAATCTTGAATGTTTTTGAAAATTTTCTAAGTAAATAGAGCTTTCTGCGAAGACTTAGTATACACATGTTAGTGTCAGTGTGTCTTCTTGCACTAGTCAAATCAAACAAACTTGCTTGGTGAATCAGCTCTCTATTTTACGCATTGTACTAGACACACTGACTTTGCACCCAAACATTATTGAGCATGTGGTTGCTGGGTTTTCTGTATTCCCTTTTTTTTCTTTTTATGTGTTGCTACTGTCCTAATCTGTTTCTGAAATGACCTCACAATTTCATCCCAAAGAAACATAAAATCATTGCCATCGCCATCCATTATGGATGGTTGACAGGCGCTCTGGTTTGGTCTGCTCCTCCTCTTCCTCTCTAAATGTTGTTATTTTCCTAATCTATTTCCTTGCCCTGAAATTACCTTAAAGTGTCCACAGTGCTGTAGAACTTCAACAACACAATTGCTATCTATAGCAGGGTCCATATGCAAGTCTTGAAGTCTTGAAAATCAGAGAGCTCATTCAAGACCTGTAAAAGTCTTGAAAATTGGCCTTTTTTTTTGCCTGAATGACCTAAGTCTTGAAAAAGTCTTGGAATTTTTAAAAATTGCAGAAACTGTTACAAAAGAAGAATGGGAAACACCTGCCGAGGTGCATTTGGTTTAACACTGACAAAGCCCAACTGTGCCAGGGATTGATATGTAGATTTCTTTACGGCATTCTGGCAGTGCAAGTTTTCAGTATGTAATCTCCTTTAAAGGAGGCATTAAATGCGGAGAATTGCTTCATGTAGGGATCTTGAATGTTTTCCTTCTGCAGTCTTAAAAAAGTGTTGTTCTTCTTATGTGTGTATTGACCCTGAAGTGAATTTATTTCCATTCATCTTAACCTTTTTTCACTCTTTGACTTTGTCTTCAGGGCACAGTGTCTCGAAGTGAGCTACCCGGCCGACCCATGGAACTGTTCATGTGCAGTGTGCTGAAGCGACAGGGCTACGGGGAGGGCTTCCGCTGGCTGGCGCAGTACATCAACTAGCTGCTGCTGTCTTGTTTGACACTCGGACTGGGGAGGGGGTGGGTGGTTTGAGGGTGGGAGAAGGGGATGGAGTGATGGAAGGGTGTGATGAATGTGGTAGAGAAACTGTGAGGAGAGCTCCGCTGCAAGTGTTGGGCAGGCAGTGCTGCAGATGGTTTTTATGTTGTGGTTTTGCTTAAACAAAATTTTCCCCTTCTGTGTATATGATGAGCTCATAAGTTTGTGACGGTTTGTTTCGATAATTTGTATGCTTGAAGTCCGATGTGGAGGTGAGTTGTCAGGACTGAAGTGAATGTTGACTTTTATTGATTGCAAGCAGAAAAAAGAGAACAGATTCCTTCCTTTAGCAGAGATTTAAAAGCCCTTTCATTTGCATTCAATCCAAAGTTACACGTTTTCTGTAACTGCATTGTCCCGCCTTTTTTTTTTACGTTTTGCCTTTCTCGATTTACCATTTGACTTTGGGAAAGTTGGGTTCTTCTGCATTCTGCTTGTTTAGTTATGCTGACCTTTCATTCTCCCATTTAAGGCCTTTTTTTTTTAATACACAGAACAAGGTTGGCTAGCAAGTATTTCTTCTGCCTAGATTTCATCAGTCTTTTAAGTGGTTTTCTCTTTTCCAAAAGAGAAATTTGAATGAATTGTGGTAACATTCAAATTTATTTGTTGAAGATTTTGCTGGTGTAGCAGCAAAATTACATTGTGGGCACAACATAGGCCCAGAAATAAACGATGGTACATATTTTATATCTATATATCTGTACCATTTTTGTACATTTAGACTAACAGGACATGTTATTTCATAATGAATTAACAATCTTTTACCATCATTTTCATCCAACACTAAGTTGTAAAATAGTGGAATCCATGTGCACTCACTTATGAGTGTGATGATTGTTTGAAAAGTTGTGTTACAGAGTTGCTTTAGAAAGATTTGAGGAGCCATCAAGCCATGATGCTAGCATTTAAATATGACTTTGCATAGGTCTGTGCACAAACCCAGAACATAGAAATTGGCAATGCAGGCAATTCACCATTCATTATCGTATGTTGTAATGAAAATGGGAAAATAGTTTTTTACAGTGATGATAACTCTTGGTAATGTAAGATAATACAGTGGTAAAGACTCAATAGTAGGTCAATGTAGACTCTTGTCATGCTTGTGAATTTGCTGTCATACAACAGTAATGGTATAGTTGCTAATAGGATAGTGATAAATTCTTTGCTATAATCAGAATTGTTTTACCAGTAATTAATTCTGAGATTTTTTCTTAGAGACTTCATTTTTATGTATGTTTTTGTTTTTTTGTAGCCTGCATCCTGTACTGTAAGGGGCTTTCTGAAACTTTCCTCTTTCCATATGTGGTTTTGGTTTCTTTTGGACATATTGTAGCGTCTGGGTTCGTCTGGGTTTTTCCTTTCTTTTTTTCTTTGTTGCATTCAGAAGAGATTTGCACATATTGCACATGTATGTACAGAGCAGAATTACTTGAATGTTTGTGAGCTTTAGAGGTACGGATATATGTGGGCAGACTGTCTTCTTGTGTGTGGAGGTGTTTGTGGGGAGAGAATGTGAAATATGAAGCACATTATAGAATGTTTGTGAAAACCAGATCACTTGAAGGGTTTTTGGATGGAAGTTGTCGGAACTGTTGTTTTTATGTATTTTTCATGTTTGGATAAAAATTATATGAGTGAGAATCAGTAAGAAAAAGTGAACATATCTGTGTGGGTTTTTTTGGTAAATATGGTAACACAAAGCTCTCAACAGACCTGCATAAGTTTGAAACCCGTTGTGAGTAGCTCATTGGTGAAGTGATCATGCTCCCTGACCGGTATAGTATGAGTCTTTTAGTTACCCTTGACTATGGCCTTCTTTTTGTAAGTGTTGTCCGTGTTTACTGTTTAGACCTCTCCTACATTGGCCCCGGTATCGTTGTGAAATTGCATGGTCAGTGGAAGTGTGAACCAAGTGTTTGAGTGGCGGGATCTGCCATTAGCCAGCCTGCTGCTGCTGTTGTTACTGTCCGTAGTCATTCCTTGCCTTTGTCTGTTTGTTTTGTGAGCTGCCCTCCATTCTGGTGTGGCGGCTGTGCAGTTTGGTCATCAAATTCAAGTTTTGATTTTTTTAGGCAATTCTCGGAGGAGGGGAGGGTTGGATATTGTATTGTAAGGATTTTTGTACTGCATCGCAGCATGATAAGTTGTGGTCTTCATGACTGTTTCCTTGGAGTAGGATGGCATTTTGTCCAGGATTTGCTCTTGTATCATGTGTCCTATGGCTTTGAAGGATTTGGGGAAGTAAATGTGGACATGAAGGTCGTTAGTAGGGCTTATTTTCACACTTTAGTTGCTTATTTGATGTGGCAATGTTTCATGACACCGATACAATTTATTTCAAGTAGTGTATTTTTTATTTTTTTTTGGCTGTGTTTTTATAGACTGAAAGAGTCACGCCACATAAAATCCTGATTTCTCTAGACTTAATAAGACCTAAATACGTCTAGAGCAATGAGTGCTGTGTAAGACCTTTGCAGCACGCTATCAGGGATGGAGGTCCACATTGCCCCGTGCTGTCTGTATTGTGAAACTCTAGAAGCTCTGGCTCTATCAGTGGCTTTCCTATACATATTGTCCGAGCAGGAATTTTGATCAAGAAGATATTTGTGTGACCAGTTAGTGCATACTTCTTCTCGACCGTTGAGACTTTTTTCTGAAGCTCTTTACTATGTGACCTGCTTCCTAAGTTATTACTCTCTCTCAGTATATGCTGTTGTTGTTTCTTGCGCATGTTGTATCGGTATTCAACTTTAGTCTCCATTTTCTTATGTCAGGGAAGATGCTGTATACGGGGGTTTTCTTTTTTGGGTAAACAACTTGAATCCCTGAATTTCACGATTGCTGAAAATTCCATGAATTCAGTTTGCTGGCGAAATGTTAAATTTTAGTGGAGACAAGGATGTACATCGCACTGGGGAGTCCAACAATGAATGAACATAGTTCGCAAAAATTTAAATGGACAAAACGTAATTAACAAAAGAAACTAACAGTATACAGTATGCAACTTGTCAAATCTTGGGCAAGGGATTTTTTTTTCATTTGCTTTCATGAATCCTACTTTCGTAATCTGCGTTGTTACAGTTCTGTATGTTTTGTTGAATGAACGCACAGAAGAATTGACATTGAGTCGGCTATGTGTGGAATAACACAGAAATTCACCTTATCCGTTACATATATTATTATGTGTGTGATCCTGTAGCTGTCCTTAACTCTCTCAGCCTTAGAGATCCAGAGATGTGGTGAGCTTTAGACTGCTCTCTCTATCTTAAATATACATGTATATGGGGTCTTTTGCTTGAGTTTAATTTTTCTTTCAAAACCCTATTTATATCTGTATCTGATGAACATGGTGCTGAGACGGTCATGTTTACCATCAGATGATACAAAGATCATTGAAACATGTGTGAAAGTATGAGTTAGCAATACGTTTTTGCTTATTTTTCTTTTAAAAAAATTTTCTTTGGCTTGAGAGAGTGATTCGACTTTATTTTGCTCTTTAAATGAATCAGTGTCATGTTTGTGTAAGCAGCAGCGACAAGTTGAGTGACAGATTTAACTTGATGATTGATTCCATAAGAAAAAAGCACCTTTGACAACCCATATAAAATAAATTAATATAAAGAATAAAGAAGTGCTGTGTGATCAGAGATTACTAGTACGCTAGAGAATGTGCTGATGATACAAAAAAAATTGTGGCATGTGAAATGTTAAGTATTCTTCATTTGATACAAAAGATTATGTTCAGTAAGAGCAGAAAATGCAATACCTGTCTGTACATGAACTTCTTTGAAAAAAAAAAAGTTGTAAAGTTTCATTAGCAAGGATGACTCGCTAATATATTTGTATCACATTAATTTTTCTTCTTCTGCAAGAGACAATAAAAACACATGAACATGTATTCAAAACATATTTTTAGTTCTTATATTATTATTTCTGCTTCTGTCTAAGTGTTGCTATTGTCATTATCAATTTTCTGGCAGTCAGTTTATGACCTTTATAGTGTCGATAGGGATGTAAAGCCTCCGCACTGGCGCTGTGGTATAATGGCTTGGCTCTTCGCCTATCAGGCAGAGGATGTGAGTTGGAGGCCCGCGTGGGGCAGTTTGTTTGATCAAGTTATATCTCTGGTTTTTTGCTGGGACAGGCAGCGTAGAAGTAGTCCATCCCTTAAATGACCTTATTAATGCTGCAAGGGACATTAGGCTAAAACCAAACCAAACCAAAGCCTCAGCTAAGCAAACAAACATTATTTCTTCTTGCCCGTAATGGAAAGTGTTTTGTTTGGCTGCATAGACTAAGCTTGAAGATTCATGTGTCAACCATTGACAAGTTTTCCTAACAGTAGGGATAAAGAAAACAGCATGACCTCCTCTTTTTTTGTTGGTTTTGTTTTTATGCCCTTTATATCACAAAGGTATTTAAGAAGAGGCAGTCTACTTTGTCATTGCTTGTAAAGGCCAACTTGTGCCGAGGGGAACACAGCGTCCCAGCAGAGACATAGGGATGCTCGTCCAATGCTGGAATCAAACTCGCATCCTCTACGCTATAAGAAAAGGGCCTAACCATTTACCACTTCAGACTCCCTGTATTATTTTCTGAATTGTATGGTTCGTTCTATACATTGTATAGTCAAAGAGTGACAGCACAAAGTTCTGGTGCCAGCGCTGTGGTGTAACGGTTAGGCTCTTCACCTGTCATGTGGAAGACCTGAGTTCGAACTGAGGTTCGGAAAAAGCATCTCCATTTTTCTGCTGGGACAGCGTCCCTCTCAGTCCGGGTTGACCCTGACATACAGGGTCGAAGTAGCCTGTCTATTAAATGACCTTACAGCAGTGTTGCAGAGGACGTTAAACTGGTAACCAAACCAAACCAAAAGTTCTGGTACTGATGCAAAGGCTGAGAGGAACATCCTGTTTTTAGCCTTGGTTTTGCACCCCTTACAACACCCAATGAGCACTGATGTAATTTATGAGAAGGGCTGCTTCGACACTGCCTGTCAGAGTCAACCGGGGCTGAAGGGGACGAATCCCAGCAGAAAAACGCAGATCCTTTACACGGGGGATTGAGCTCTGGTCTTCCATGTGATAGGCAAAGAGCCTAAACATTACACCACAGACACCGGTACTGATGCTGAAATGACCTTAAAGTGTCAATAGTGCCGTAGATTAAACCCTAACAAAACAAATATCTTTTCTCCTAGCTTCTCATTAACCAGTGAAATTTCTATACCTGTGGTGTAATGGTAAGGCTCTTTGTTTATTACGCAGAGAGAAGCAGTTTGATCCCCTCGTTGGACGAGCATCTGTCTCTCTGCTCTTGGATGATGTGTCCCTCTCAGCCCGGGTTAGCCCTGACAGGCAGGGTCGAAGTAGCTTGTCTCTTAAAACACCTTATTATGGTTTATTGACAATTTCTCTGTGTAAATCATAGGCTATAGAATAATATTCTGCAATTTGTTTGATTTTCTACAAGATTACTACACGCAAAGCGTCATTTGTTAGCAAAGGTAAAAAAAAAGTATTAAAAATGTAATAACACTGTAATACCATACGAACAAAAAGAGAGACTGCCTTGATTGAACCGTCACTTTACGCCCATTTCAAACAATGATATTCATTCACGACCCCAGGATTAAAAAAGCAACCACAAAGAAAAGAAAGAAAATTTTTTAATAAAAGCGCTGACAAAAACCCACCCAAAAACCCACCCAAAAACCCCGCAGCGAACAATGAGGATGGCGACAAAAGCTAGGATCACCTTATTCACCACAAAAACTTGAGCTTTGAGTGACAGAAGTAGCCCCATTCAGTGATTCACTGGCCGACAACGACCTTTGCTTAAGCCTAACTACGAGTAAAGCATCACCGACCTGGTTAAGCTGTGAGTCGACCGATGAAGGCAGGTCTGTCGTTATTGTTAGCCACTCACTAATATTGTAGATCTACAGGCTTTTATATGCTCTGTACCGGTCCTGTATTGTACACAAAGAAAATAATTTAAAAAAATAAAAATTAAGAACATGTAGGCCTACATACGTAGGAATTATTGGATCATCATCGTTATCGTTATAATCATCATCATCATCATCATCATCATCATCATCATCGGGGGGAGGGGACGATGGGCGTGCGGTAGCCGGGTTCGAATTCGGGAGGAAAATTCGGAGGTCCCGCCTCGTTGGCTAAATGACCTTACAGAGTTGAATGGGGCGTTAAACCAAAGACAAAACCAAAACCTAAACAAACGGTGCTTCACTCTTCCACGAGTTCTTGCCTGTGCTCAAAATAAAAGTATAGTAGGCTACGGTTATTTGTGCTTTTAACCTATTACATGTACCTACAATGGAGACCACGTTCGATCCCACGTAAGGACGATCTCGTTTTTCTGCTGGGATCCGTCCCTCTCGGCCCGGGTTGGCCCTGACACTACACAGACAGGGTCGAAGTAGCCCGTATCGTAAACGACCTGACGGTGTTGAAAGGGACGTAAAACTAGAAACCAAACAAAATCAGAGCATTCTCAATTTAATAATCACTGTCGTCTGGACTAAACATGGTTTTTGGTTTTGGTTTGGTTACTAGTTTTACGTCTCTTGCAACACTGTGAGGGCTGAAACCCAGCAGAAAGACGTAGATGTTTGCACGTGGGATCGAACTCGGGTCTTCCGCGTGGTAGGCGAAGAGCTTAACCCTTGCACTTCACCACAGACTGGCGCTGTGGTGTAACGGTTAGGCCCTTCGCATGTAATGTGGAAGAGCCGATTTGATCCCGAGAACGGACATCTGGGTTTTTTTCTGCTGGGACTTTTCCCTCCTAGCCCGGGTTGGCCCCGACAGGCAAGGTCGAGGTAGCGCGTCTCTTAAATGACCGTACAGTGTTGCAGGGGACGTAAAACTGGGTAACTAAGCAAATCACTACACCACAAGACTCGTGATTATAAACGAAGTGAAGTCTTCGCCGATTACTTCCGTCTGCAGACTGCAGACCACGGTTTTCTTCCCTCTTCCTGCTTGAGAACGCCCAACAAGAATAAATG
>JAUKPP010200257.1:0-14084 GCA_032273245.1 Phyllaplysia taylori
GTGTGTGTGTGTGTGTGTGTGTGTGTGTGTGTGTGTGTGTGTGTGTGTGTGTGTGTGTGTGTGCGCGCGCGTTTCCTCTTCCTCTTCTCCTCTTCTATGTTGAGACGTCAATCATATATATCTGAATGTATTAGTTTCTTAACAACAGGAGAAAAACCGGTGCACCAAAGTGGAAGTGAGTATGGAAGATGACTGGAGTTTCGCTTAGGGGGCGGGTGGAGGGAGAGGTGAGAAGCTTTGTGCGTGAATGCGCGCGCGCGTGTGTATGTGTGTGTGTATGTGTGTGTGTGTTTGTGTGTGCGTGCGTGCGTGCGTGAGTTCGTGTGCGTGTTGTTGTTTTTTTGTTTGTATGTACATATGTCTCTCCGTATCAAAGTAAAGTAAGCAAACGTGGCGGGAGAGACGTGCAGAATAGATCATTTGGTTCTACAATATATTGTTTTTTCTTCTGATCAATACGACGTCCGCTCACATCTAGTCTCTTTTATAGCCTACCATCTGCAAAAAAATTTTTAAGGGAGAATCTCAGTGGCCAAAAAAAGGCCCAACATTTGCACCTCAAAATTTTCGAGAGAGTACAAAAAATAACTAAGCTGACGATTAGGTGGTCGTTGGAACAGATTTAACTGTGCATTCGTTATGGTTATTTTTCTCTCTTCATTTTCGCACTCTTTGTTTTTGCGGACTCCACCCTGATCCCCAATCGCCCCCACCGTTAAAGGTAAATCCCTTGCAGTATTGATGTCGCTTCGATTGAGTCCACTGTTGGACCACCCGCTGAGCGCGACTCGCTCAACCCGCTACCTGGCCATTGACTGGAGTAGATCTAGACTGGTCATTGGACGGACGAGAATGACCATTGATATGCAAATTAGCCTGGATCCCCACCATAAACCCAGACGTGAGGTGGGACACTTTTAATTCCCTGTTGGCACTTCGGACTTTGGTTTTATGAGCGCATTCGGTTTAATGAAGACCTGTCTTAGCTTTAATTCCCTCGCTTGATGTCTACCTTGACTTAAAGTTTATCGCCGCATTTATTTGATATTCGTGTATTTAGTATGTAGCACATGCCAATTCATCTGAGGCCAGGCATTTACCTTCGAGAAGATACAGGGGATGAATGGGTTATGCTCGGGCCTGTAGCTTCTCGTGAAAAAATAAACCACACGATTGTGGGTGGTGGCCTACCATAAACACAGGGGCAACAGGTGGGCGCTGCGTGCAGCTACCAAATCAAAATAGCCACAAATAATTTAATTTGCTTTTAATTTCTTGGTTCGCTTCCCTGTCGCATCTTATAATGAAGTTCTTTTCTCTGAACTAAAATTTGCATAAAAATGTTTCTTTCTAAAGCACTCCGTCACTTGGCTAAATTTTATACCGACACCAAAACTTATAGGGTACCGTTATTATTCATACTGCACGAACATTTGGATAATAACGTCCGTGGGGTTCCCGGCACTATCGACTCAGAACGATAATTGAAAAGCAGGTGTGTAGATTAAGACACTTAAGTAGCAACTCTTATAAAAAAAGGGAGAGACTTGAAGGTGCATATCATGACACCTAAGCACCCATCATCCGCTCTTGGTCACTTGAATGATAACTAGAAGAAACGGAGGAATGTCTAGACAATAGAAGGTACAGAAAGATTCACCAGATTGAAACAGTCAGTGCTAAGAAAAATATCCATACAGCTTTCATATTACCGTTTCCGTAAGGCACAGCGCAGTATAACACGTGTAACGGTTTGCCGTACCCCTCGAGCTGAGGGAGGTAAGATTACTCATTGTATTTAGGCTGGTTGGGTTTTGGTTTAATGCCCCATGCAACACTGTAAGGTCATTTACGAGGCGGGACCTCCGAATTTTACGCCCATCTCTAACAGGACGGGATTGTATTTAGGAGTGCAGCTGCTTTGGATACCAAATTCTGTTTAAAATATCACTGAATGCCCTTCAAAGTTGAACAAAATAAGTGGCCGAGGCCTCTCCGAGTGAACAGTTACCCCGTTTTTCTGTACAGTCACAATCAATCCTACATTGTCATTGCTGTGATGAAATTGGGCTAGTATCAGAGTATTTCCCCCATTGATTTTGGTTTCACGTCTCGTGTAACACTGTAAAGTAAATTGAAAGTCGAGTTCGGCCAGCCCAGCTAAGCAGAGAGACAAAGATGCTCGACTAAAGAACTGTGTCAAGTAGGCCCCGAACTCCCGTCTTCTGCGTAATAGACTAAGAGCCTAACTAAAACACTGTAGGCTCTGGTTTTTCCTGGATGATGCATCATAGAACGTTGAAAATTCTAATAAATTGGGCAAGCGGAAAACACGAAAAACCGCAATACTTTACTCAATTCAATTATTACGTTTCGCTAAATTTTAATGCTTTTTAACAAGATTTCCATCTATAGACATTTCTATAAACCTCTACATAATCATTCTCGTCATAAAATGTTAACAGACCACACACCCTTGTAATTCAGGCGTGGTCACACGACATCTTTACACACGCATAAAACATTTGATAAAAATTTGTCGGCGGGGCCGGAGCAGAAGACATTAAAAGGTGAAAAAGGCCGTGTTTTTATACGAGTTCACGCTCCCAAAATGCTGACGGTGAAAAACAAAAATGCCATTCCCGCTGTGCTCTTTTTCTCTCATCAATACAGAGGAGTCTATTGAAACATTTTTGTATATTCGTACACATTCATCCGTATAGACCCTCTGTGCAGAACCCAGGGAGTGTATAAAAGTATTGTTCCTAAACAATATAAGGTGTGCCAGTAAAATACAAAGAAGCAAAGGTTCCATTGTGTAACGAATTTCTTACACAGGAGTGAATCAAGTTGCATTCCATTTTGGGGAATTTCTGTCAAAAGGGGGCGGACGTCGTGAAAGCTTAATGTGGTATTGATAGACAATACGGCCACTTACCACTTTGTCCTATTGTTTCAACTTGTATTTGAGAGTTTAAGAAAAGTTGTATTATTGACCGGCGTCTGTAGGGTAAAAGTTGGGCTCTTCCCTTATCACACAGAAGACGTGAGTTCGAGGCTCACGTGGGGTAGTTTATTTGATCGAGCATATCGCGTTATTCTTTTGGGACAACGTCCTCCTCAGCGTGGGTTGGCCCGCCCAGGCTGGGTCGAAGTAACTCGTCTCTTAAATAAATGACCTTACAGTGTTGCAAGAGACAATAATACAAATACCAAACAAAAGCAAAAACAAGCTGTATATTGTGTTCTGTTTTGTCGACTATGTCATTACGACGGAAGGTTGTATTTCAACAGACTTCTTTAGCTTGGTTAACTATTAATAAGAGGATAAAACAGCCGAAGGCTGGCGCCTCTATAAATTAAAATAATTTACACCAAACAAGAACAACAACAAAAAGAACAACAACAAAAAAGAACCAAAAGGTTTCTCCATTTCGGTTTCATTATGAATTTGGTTCTATTCTTCTTGAGACTTCAAGAAATTCTGAACAGAAACGACGAATCCGACTATCCTTACGCAATCCTTCATACTGAAAGCAGTCTACGTGCCCGTAAGCTTTGTGTTCCGTATTTAAATAACAAAAGCCATACTTAAGCCACCACTGCTTAAAAGGAGTGGAGGCTTGGTTATTAAATTCTTGCTAATTAAAATATATAAGGAGTAGATAATAACAGTCTCTGCCATTATATTCCTGACATGAAGCCGGCACTCACACAAGACGAACGTCTTCATTCGACGATCCCTAGAGTTCCATCCCACTCCTTTTTTCTTAGAATCATTCTGAAAAAAGGGAATGTTGATTAAATACATTCGGATTTGAGTGGGAGGTGTTACACGATAATATATTTTGAAAGATGAAGAGACAAAAGTTATTTATAGAGGCACCAGCTTATTTAAAACTTTTAGCCTCTTGATTTTACTTTGGTAATTTCTACTATCCCTGGATGTACTTCCACTTCGTATTACGTCGTCGCACGTTCCTTTAGGGTCTTTTTTCCGTAAAGTTAAGAGGAAACAGATAAAGAGAAGGTTCTTAATGTTATTGACAACACAGACTGGAGAGAGAGAGAGAGAGAGGGGGGGGGGGGCTGAGAGCGAGAGAGGAGGAAAGCAAGAAGGAGAGGAAAAAGTTACGAGATGGGGAGAGGGAAAGAGAGAGGGGAGAATTAGATAGAGAGACAAAGCGAAAGAGGAAAGACACAGAAAGGGAGAGAGAGAGAAAAAGAGAAAGAGGGAAGGGTAAGGTCAGAAAGCAAGACACAAATTTTTCCCAAACAAAACGAGCTTAAAAAAAAATCTTACTGCAAGGTTTTGAACCACGGCTTTTTTGCGTTTTGAGAGCCAGAGATGAGCTAAAGGCTAACAAAGAGCTAAGATGAGGGATAAAGAAAGAGTAGAATAGACGCCGTTCAACGTGTTCATCTAATATTTTATTGTTTTGTTGAGATTTCATGGTACTGTCCATACTGTACGGCATTTCAGCGTCAGGAAATAGGTTAGGACGATAGTAACACAAGGCTCTCTGGTAACACTTAGGAAGAAGCAGAAAAAGGAGGATACACACAGAGAGAGAGAGAGAGAGAGAGAGAGAGAGAGAGAGAGAAGAGAGAGAAGAGAGGGAGAACCACACCTGTGTGGCCATATTCACGACAGGAATTTTTCATCATATCTAAACTGAATGCCCACAGCTTATTTTCGCATTGTTTTTAATTGCAACGGCCTGAAGTATGATACATCATTATTTTGACATCTTAAGCTGTGTGGGCTACACCTGCCACGATAGAATGGGAGAAATAATTAAATAGGAGGGTCTGTGTGGGTTTTTTTTTTTTTTTAACTCGCTTTACGTAGAATTAATGTAAATATCCGTAGTGACTATTGATATGGCCACAGGGCGCCCACCAATCAGCTCACTCTTGCTCATCTTATTCTTTGCGCCGATCGGCCAAACTTGGGGAGGATGCGTGAGGGAAGAGCCGACCAAGGTCATCGCTGGCACACAGGAGTCCAGTATAAACAAACACATCAAATATTTTCACTTCTCGTTGTCTTCCGTTCCTCCGTGAAATTTTATGGCTATATGAGGAGGCTGAGATGAGATTGAGCGAATGGCCGGTGAATGATCGGGGGGATTATTTATTTTTGGGGAAGCGGCTGTCGTCGGAGAGATCCCGGCGAGAGAGGGAGGATTTTGTCGATCAAGAGAATGTGCGGTGTCAGGAAAGCGCCGAGGCTTAAGAAACCTTGAACCTCACTTCATCTTCTAGGCTTTTAGGCCAGATCGTGCTTTTTTTTTTCCCTTCCCCCTTTTCTCCTTTTTTTTTTATTCCACCTCTTCTTCTTCTTCTTCTTCTTCTTCTTCTTCTTCTTCTTCTTCTTCTTCTTCTTCTTCTTCTTCTTCTTCCTCTTCTTCTTATCCTCCGTCTCCTTCTCCTCCTTCTCCTTCTTCTTTGCGTTACTCACCCCCTTTCACCTCCCTCCAACTTCTCCCCATTGTTTTGAGCATCATTCCTGAAGATTTCCCCTCTCCTTTTCCAAACAAAGCACAAGTAGAAAGAATGCAAGCATTAGTCACACAGTCTACCTGTAGCTATGAACTGCGAACATAAGAGATGTAACAAAAGAAAATTGGAAAAATTAATGTGAGCAAGGCATAATACATCTCATATCATTCTTTAGATCAAGATCTAGCGTAGAAAATATATTTTATACCACCCAGTGATTTTTTTTCAAGAAAATAGTAACCTGCTGTATTCGTGATAGAGGCTGGATTCACACACAAATAATAATATATTCCTACTTTTGTGTACTAAATTATCCATACACGTAATACGTGTATTGATCTGCATTTTTGCCATTCTTATTCAAAACGGCCAATTACTTCATCGTCATGTGCGTGAAGAACTGGAATTCAGTAATCCATGTACGCGTATATTGCCTCCACGTTTGCCATTCCATCCATCCGCCCAGTTCATCCATCCATTTCGCACCCTGCATCCACAGCATTCACACGTCTATACAGCTTTCTGCCGAGTCATTCATTCACCCAAGCATCTTCCATCTTTCGTGCCGTATGATTGTCCGTCAACGACTATGTCTGCAAGCATGCCTGAATGGCAAGAAGGTTAGCAACAACAAGAAACTGGCGGTTTGTCCAATTTTGCGTTGCTCTTTCTCTCCATCTCTCTCTCTCTCTCTCTCTGTCTCTGTCTCTTTCTCTCTCTGTCTCCCCCCCCCCCCTTCCCACTCTTTTTTCTCTCTATCGTTTGATGTCTCCCTTTCTCGCTTTCTCCTTTCTTTTGCTGCCTCCCTTTGTGCTTCTTCCATATCTATCTATCTGTTTCTTTCTCTTTCAGTATCCACCCCTTTGTCTTTCGCTCTCTCTTTTAATCCTTCGCTCTCTTTCTCCTTCTCTCTGACTCTACCTGCACGTTTATAAACATGCGTGGCTTTTTCTAAATGCCAACACGGTTTTGGGTCTATTCGTCAGTATATTTCTCATTCACGCGTCATGCACATGTCAAAACACTACTTGACAAGCACGAGAAACAAATTGACAAAAATGTTACATATACTTAAAATAAAATGTATATATACACTGCCGATTCACACAGTTTCACGACCCCCAACTCAGTTAACGGGCACTAAAAACCTGCCATTGATTCGCACACATTGTCATGTCAGTCCTTCCGCCATGTAAAAAAGTCTTCCCGCGTCCCCGATTGTCGCAGGATGCTCCTCACACACTCACGATTTTGTCACCCCAACTGAAGGTGGTCTCGGCAAATACCATCGGTTTGTTAAATCGACAATAAAAAGCTACTTGGCGGGGCCTAGACAAGCAGCAAACACCTGTTCCAATACGAGTCTGGGAACGTTGTGGCCGGTTTTTCAGTTTATCATTTAAATTTGGCGGTTATTTCTCCTCACTCCCCACTCCTCTCTCGATAACATGTCGGAGGTATGTGTGCATTTCTGAGAGGTTAAAATGTTTCATGAATGGCAACCCTGATTCGAAGGTTATCCGTCGGATGTGTAACTGTCAACGATTTTTTAATGCCATTGGACAGCCGGGAAGGTTTGAGGTTGAACTCTATTTTTCGTACTAAATGATCTCGATGTTTGAGCTTACCCGCCCTTTCTCGCAAGCACTATGGGCTAAGCCGAGGTCTCAGGAGTTGAATTCTTAAAGATCCGTTTCTGCCAAATGTTGTGGAGAATTTGGAATTCATTTTTTATCCTGGTCTTGTACCATGCATTCCATCAATATGTACAATTTGCTTACTACATGACTCAAAGATGTTAAAAGTCAACTTCAAAATTTTCAGTGGGTTCGAGAACATTGACATTATACATAGAGCTCCAACCACAGCTTTGTTGTAATAGTAAGGCTCTTCGCCTACCACGCAGAGGACGAGAGTTCGATACTCACAATAAGCAAACATATCCGTCTTTCTGCTTGGATTCTGTGCCACTCACAGCCCGCATTGGCCCTGAAGGGCAAGTTTGACGTAAACAGACTCTAAAACCAACCTTACAGTGTTATAATAAGGCGTAAAACCACAAGGCCGCGCGTCCACTGACATGTTTTGACAGTTGCAGGCCAGGCTCATATGTATACATCATATATAAATGAGCCTGGCCTGCAACTGACAAAACATGTCAGTGGACGCTCGGCCTTACCAAACCCAACTTGAAAGCTCCATAAGCCTACCCTGGGCGTGAGCGAGTAAAGGTAACCCTCATACACACACTGTCACAGTGATAATTTCACTACCAACAAAGATTAGCTGTCTGCACCACCCAATAAGTAAACCCTCGGTGTTGAGACATGCAGTCACACAAAACTCACTTCAAAGGAACTTCTAAGCTACAACGACCACCCACTTTCCACAGGCCCAGCGTCAAAACTGTTCTATCTTCACGGACACGTTTAGAGATAGAAACATCATACATTTATACCACCGGTGGATCATTCCAGAAAATGAAAACCTAACCACAGCCAGAATATTGGATTTAAAGTTCTTTGCGCTAACACTGTCCAACTTACGTTGACCAGGAGTCATGTAGGCCAACTGGGAATGTTCGTAAAAGAAAGAATTGAAATCATTTTACGTACTGTATTTATTCATAAACTGATCCGTCTTTTAGGGCAAGAATATGTTGAGTTGCTACACCTTATTCTTCGGCAATGAATTTGTGTGCAAAATTCAGTGTATTAGAACATGTACACAATGTTACTATTTTCTAACCTTCACTTGGAAGATTCTATCTGGCATCAATACGCTGCTCACCTGCGTTTGTGGTGCATTCGCCTATCACGCGGAGCATACGAGCTCGACCCCACGTGCGGACGATATGTTTTTTTTGCTGAGATAACTCCCTCTCAGCCCAGGTTGATCCTAACGGGCTAGGTAGAAGTAGCCCGTCTCTTACATGACCTCACAGTGTTGCAAATAGGAAAGTAAAACTGGTAACCAAACCAAAAGTTACGTTACGAATATGGAATGAGCCTATTCTGTGTACTCTATACCCAACCTTCTCGCTTTTTTTCATCCTACCAAACAGCTAGTTCTGTTTGTCCGAGATGTCGCCGAGGCAGACAATTAACACGGCGGTTGAGCCTGAACAAACCAGGCGTTACGTGGATAGGGAGGGTGAGTGCGCTACTACACCAACTGTTTGATCAGCAGAGCAGCGCTTGAAGCAATGGGCTTTAGACAGCCAATGTGTTTGAAATATAATACAATACATAATATTTTGATATTGCAACGGTCCCGACGTGAGAAATATGGTGATCCAAATGCTGTTGTTTTATTTTATTTTGGAGCTGGGTTTATCTTGAAGATTGAAAGGTAAGCTGGTGTTGTTGTTTTTTCGGTTCATATTTTTCCTCTTTGCATTTAGAAAGTTATTTTTACCCTTTTTAGTGCACAGAGCCACCTACGATGCAGTAGAGCTATTCTTCTACTGGGATGGTACTCCGTCTGCCTCTGTTGCTAATGAAGTTGTTATCATCAGCCGGTCGACAAATTAATGTTGACAACAGAGAGACGCAGACCCACACTGAAATCTAGTGAGTCTTTAGGATGAAATATCAAGCGGATACGAGTCAAATATGAAGAATTGTCCTCTTGATCAAACCAGGTTTGCAGCAAATTTAACAGTGTGAAGTCAGACAAAATGGCAACAAGTCCATAATTTGGATAATAATATCTTTGCATTCCAACCAGATCTGCAACAATGTTTCTACAGGGCGTTGTCCTTAATGCAAGTTCCCGATCATCAACAACACCAACAAACAACGATCATTACATACTGTGAAGCGTCAAGACATTTTCATCCTGTCACTAAAACAAGAAACAGACCGTGTATCAATTTGCGGCTATGTTATGACATCACCTATCTTCACCACAATCTGACTCCTTCCCAAACAGCCTCTAAACGCTTAAGTCTGCAAAAACGCTCCATCAAAGCTTCAGACCGTGCCTCTGCCCGCCTCCCACGATCTAATCTAAAAAACAGCAACAAACTGAAAAGAACACCGCATTACGTCAACTCAGGACAGACAAGCGGAACAAAGATTCTGAAAGCTTTCCAGACAATCTAAGGCGAGATAGATTTACACAAGCCCATGGTGAATAGGGTATCCGCCACCCGTAATTCTTCCACTGAAAAGCGATATCTACCCCACTTCGTCTCGGAGACAGCACAATGTAAACATTTCTCGAGGAGTCGATGGGTGGCAGAGACAGATATCGGCGTTCTATTTCTCGAAGAGTCTAAGCTTTTTTCAGCAATTTTTACGGTGGAGGCCAAATCCTATTCCGAAAAAAAAACCCGGCTTCTGTGTAAAATGATTAGGCTTTTCGTCTTTCACGCGGAAGACCCCAGTTCGATCCTATGCAAGGACGATCTGAGCGGTTCTGTGGGGATTTGTCCCTCTCTACCGAGTTAACCCTGACAGGCAGGGTCGAAGCAGCCCGTCTCTTCAATAACCTTACAGCGTTACAAGGGAGGTAAAAGTTGGTAACCAAACCAAACCAAATACTGCGGAAACTTCTTACAAATTGTATGAAACAATAAGATCAATCGAAGATGCTCCATGTGGCAAGGGACTTTTGATATTACATGTAATATATTTCAAATATTTGTTTGTATGTGTTTGTGTCTTTTTTAATGATGGAGAGTAACCGAGTACTGTAGACAAATTGGTGAATTTCTTCGGTCCTTTTTCTTAATTTTCCGAGCTTACAAGTTTAGAGATTTGCAATGACAAAATGCACCTTGTGTCTCAATAAACTGTGTAGACTCAAGAGGCACTCCATGCTATTTAAAGAAAGCCACGCTTCTCGGCGCCTACTTATAATTGTTGGTGCCGTAAATTTGTCAGAATTTACAAGCTGCTGATCAATGCAAACTTAGGCCAATGTGTGGCTTTCCCTCTGGTGACACTCGCTGCTTAAAGTTCAAGTTGTTACGTTATATTTGGTATCAACATTGATACATCGAATGCGTTGTTCTCAATATTAGTACAGAAGGATATTATTATGACATAAAACCTTTTCATTGAATTGGACATGGAAATATTGCAAATTGTTCCTTAATGACAGCGAATGGGCCTAAGCACTAAGTTGTTATAGTGCCTCCTTTTTTTAATAAAATAAATGCTTTAAATTTAAGGCACGTCTGATTTCCATCTAAATGTTGCTTTTGAACAATTTTGCCACATGATTTGATTGCTTTGTGGCCCCTTATTTATGGTTGTGAACACCCCCTTCACCCTCCCTCTCCCACCTCCCCTTCACCCTCACCGCACTCTGCCCATCAAAAATAATTTGCCGGATATGGAGGCCTCCTGCTCCATTATAGGGGCAATTAGGGATGTGGGATTCAACCACGACAGAATCGATTGGGAGCATCGAAGGATTTAGAATACACTAAGTTTAGGACAAGCGTCTAGATCCAAGACTGATTAGCTCCGAATTCGTCTTGGGCCTAGATGCTTGATAGTGATTCAAAAGCCTACGATTAATACCCAACACAGCACATGAACAGGACGAACTTACAAACGAGATCTCACAAACAAAGGGAGATAATAGATATAAAGACATATCAGAAAAAAAGCAGACAAATAAGTAAACACCAAAAGCAGAATAACAAGTCGACCATTGAACAGATTACAGATATGAAAATATGCAAAAGGGAATAAAGACTAAGACAATCTGAGAGAAGTACAAACGATCGTAAAAGAGGAGCATAGTTAAAACATTGCAAATATCATACACACAGGGAATCAAAGATACACGCAAAGATAGACGCAAAGAAAAAAATGTTTGATATAAAGTAAAATATCGGGCATGTTTGATTATGGTTTTACGGCACTATCGATACAGAAAGGTCATTTCAGTGCCAGGAAATAGACTAGGACAAGGTAACACAGAAAAACAAGTAGAAGGAGGAGATCACGCCAGAGCGCCCACCAACCTCCCACATCGGGTTTGTAAATGTGGAGTGGAGGCATAACAAATCTCTTCATTGGGAAGGACACGAAACCAAACAGAAAAACCGCCGTTCGGGGGAAAAACAGATTCCCATCACGTCGTAGACAGTTTTGGTACAGAGAAGAACAGTCATCAAATAGAGAATAGATCCCGGCCTTGTCAAAAATGCCTTTCAGAGAGGAAAAATAATATTTCTCTTGGTTCAAGAGGGAGGTAATGACAGGGTCTTGAGCATGTTTAGACGTGCGGCTATCCCCCTTATCCCTCAAAAGGACGCAGCAAGATGCTCCATCCACAGCTCCTCTCTGTCGTCTGCATAATGTAGTTTGTTTGGGGGTGTTTTTTTCGGTTGTTTCTTTTTATTTTTACTATCTCTCCGAATTTTTGCCAGCTGAGTGTGTGTCTTCAACTCATTGTCTGAATACTAAAATACTCCATATTCTCCTAAAAATGGACGTAGTACAAAAAAGAACTGATGTCGGTTTCGTTCTTTTTTTTGCTAGCTCAGTTTTTTTCCTTTGTAGTACAGTATATCCAGAACAGTTTATGAAGCGAATTTGGGCCATTTTACTTTCCAGCTATTCAGAATGAATCACATTCTCGCACCGAAAAAAATTTCAGATGATACAAAAAAGTCAGTTCACGCTGTGTCGATGCCTGGACGACTGGTCCAAGGAAGTGCCGGTTCTGGGCGCGTGAAAGAGCCGTTCCCACGAGTACGGAACTAGGGTTTCCGCCGCTGAGCTGCGACATGAATGGCCTCACTAGCACTCAGCACCACAGGAGCTGTCCCCGCATAGGGCTGCATCCCGCTGAGGTCTTGTCCAGTTTTGCTAAGATCTGCTGACCTCTTCGAAGATGAACCTAAAAGCGTATCATCTCTAACAGATAAAGGAACCTCCGGAGGAACAGAAGAGGTAGAGAGGGTGGTTGAGAGAAAAAATTTAAAGGAACAAACTACAATCATATTAATTCCCTGTTTAAGGTTCATCCAGCAGAGGGGGCCCTCGTGGTCTAGAGGTTATGGTGTTTGCCTCTCATGCCAATGGTCCCGGATTGGAACCCGGGAAGCACCAGCATGTTATCCCCAAATTATTTCTTCTTCTTCTTCTTCTTCTCTTCTTCTTCTTCTTCTTCTTCTTCATCTTCATCTTCTTCTTCTTCTTCTTCTTCTTCTTCTTCTTCTTCTGTGCCTTGTCGACCCTTTCAGCTTTCAGCTAACTATCTGACTCTTCCTCTCGCTCCCTTACTACTCTCCCCCTACTCTCTGTTACTCTCGTCGCTTGCCTTGGTTCTCTTCTTCCCTGTCGACTCCTTCCCTTTCAACCACACCCCTGACCTTCTGGTAGGTAAGATAAAAAAAACCTAGTCTTCTTGGATAAGGACGAAAAATCTCAGAGGCCCCGTGTACACGTTGCACACGTCACAGATCCCTTGGTGGTTGAAAATCGTAAAGAGTAGGCCTATCAGGCCGCCGCCTGGGCAAAACTAAAAAAAAATTGATTCCTACCTAGAAAACTTTGGAATGCTACTCCGTGCCGAACTGACCTTACAGATATTGTGAAGTTCTCAAGATATTCTCTGTGCTTCAAAGTCTTCAAAGATGAATAAAGAAATCCTGGTTTCAGGATAAATCCTGGGGATGGTCACTCCTGAACCAAGATCCTTACTCACGTACTCAAGTCTTTCTATCATAATAAAATTCCGTCTGGGTCATTCCATATTTATTACCTGTGGATAATTGCAGCTTGTTGTCTCACAAGAACCCTAAATCAGGTACAGTCTTTATAATAAAAATCACTCATGAAACAGGGATGTGAAAGGATCTAAGCTGTTGGCATTAAAGACAATGACCGTTCCGTTTATTTCTCCGAAACAATAAACTGGGAATTGAACATATTAATGTGGAATTACCATACCGATATATACACCAACATAGAGGAATTCCTCAGAGCCACGAAACCTTGGTGTAAAAAATGGGGCCGAGTACCCACATACCAGACAGTGACCCGTGAGCTGTTCCGAGCCATTGGCACTCACACCGAACTTACCGCGCGAGCCTCAGCCATGCCAGGCCAATAGCGTTTGTTGTCGGAGATCTACGGTCTCGCCACATGCCCTTGGTTTCCGGCCACTGGTCGACGCGGGAAAAGTACCAGTAACGTAGTATTATTGGCGGGATGGATAGTGGATGGGGTATGGGTGAAGGTGGTTCTGGAAATATTTACCAAGACTGAAGGGCAAATATTTATACATCGTGAAGCGGAATGTGAGATGTTGAGGTTTGGATGGGGAGCGGGAAAGATATCTCAGTGACTTAAGGCTCTTCTCTATTTCTCTTTCTTGATATCTTGCCTCTGTTCTCCCTCTCTCTTACCTATCCCTGCCTCTCTCTCTCTCTCTCTCTCTCTCTCTCTCTCTCTCTCTCTCTCTCTCTCTCTCGCTCTCTCATTCTGCCTATCTCCCATCTGTCTCCAGAAATACATGTATAATATCTCCCCTCTCTCTTCCTCTGCAAATGTCCCTCTCTTTCTTTCTCTCTCTCTCTCTCTCTCTCTCTCTCTCTCTCTCTCTCTCTC
>JAUKPP010200368.1:0-14083 GCA_032273245.1 Phyllaplysia taylori
AGAGAGAGAGAGATAGATAGATAGAGAGAGAGAGAGAGAGAGAGAGAGAGAGAGAGAGAGAGAGAGAGAGAGAGAGAAAGGGTGTTGGGGAAAGTGAGGAAGAGAGAGGGGTAGAGAGAGGGGGAGTAGAGAAAGGTTGAGAGAGGGGAGGGAGAGAAAGGGGAGAGCAAGGAAGAGAAGGGGTGAGAGAGAGAGAGAGAGAGAGAGAGAGAGAGAGAGAGAGAAGGAAAGAAAGAGCACGCATCAGGTAAGTTTGTGTTTTTTAAACATCCAAATCTCTATGAGGTGAATGTGGGTCATTTTGCTTTTTAGCTGATGAATTGAAGCCACTTTCTTGCCTTGTTAGAATATAGATGTAATGCAAGCAAGAGCAAGAACTAAGCGTTCGAGAGCGAGCGAAATGGAGAAAGAGAGAAAATAAGAAAGAGAGAGGGAATAATGAAAAACATTGACAGGCGGGGCGAGAGAGAGAGAGAGAGAGAGAGAGGAGGGGATGAGAGAGACAGACTGAGAGAGAGGGACAGAGAAACAGAGATAAATAAAGAATGAAATTACAAATAATAATAACATAAAAAACAGAATATTGAACAAAATGAAAGAAATAGGAAAACCAGAATTAATAAAGAATATTCCAATCTACAAAAAGCTAAAGAACAGGATGAACGGAAATAAAGCATTTTTGCTCGCTCTTGGAAATTTGATGAGAACATGCATAATGCTGATTTTTTTTTTTTTTTTTTTTTTTTTTTTTTTTTTTCGCTGCTCACGAGAAGGCATTCTGAGACAGAGCATATTGCCCTTCATAATTCTCCATAAAGTCAGCGAAGATATTGGAAGATCACTTCATCGCGGGCTATTATAGAAACGGCAGCGGAAATAAAGAGAGAAATTTATGTTCCCTTGAGGAAACCAATTAAAACGAATTATGAAGGAAGACACAAGGGTTTCCTGATTTCGCAAAAGAGCTGAGTTTAATTAAAAATCGTGCACAATATTATGTTGCTTAATATGAAAGGATAATATGTTGGAATATTATACGCCAGCATAGGATAATATGCGGATGATGATTTAATAATTAATTGTATTTTGGAATAGATGATCTTGTAACATTACAGGAGGATTTTAAAATGTTTCTATGTTTTATTCTATGTTTTCGAATCCCAGCTCGGGCCCGACGTTGTGCTCTTGGGAAAGGCACTTTACACAAATATTCCTCACTTTACCCAGGTGTGAATGGGTACCCGGCTATAGACAGCGAACGATCTTGTCAGTATGCTAGTGCTTTAGCGCCTGTAAAATGGCAGCTTGCACTGTATGCTTCCCAGGAAGTTGAGAAGGTTTCTGAATGACCTGGTCTGCTGGGGTAATAATGATTGTAAAGCGCACAGAGCCTGCTTTGGAGCGGGGATATGTTCGTCCAACTCGTGGATCGAACTCACGTCTTTTGCTTGAAAGGCAAAGAGTGTAATCCTTACATCCCAGTAATACTATGTACAAAAATACCCCTGGAAGTGTCTACTCGTTTCACTATTTTATTACTTTGAACATACAAGAAAGGGCAGATAAGTTACACCAACCGGAGAATAACAATACCTTGGGAAAAGGTTAGGTGGTTCTCGTTTTTCTCCCCTTGTTTTTGTATTGTTTGTTATCCTTTTATTACATTATAAAGAGTGATAGGATGCGCTTATTGTTTAGCAAAGAGGCGAATACTCCACCACAGTCACTGTACTATTCGCCCTTATGCAAAACAACCAATGGGATCGAGCAAAATGTCGGAAAATAGAGAGCTTGGGCTACAGTAGGAAGTAACATTTTGACTGCTGAATATGTCAGGAAGAGGGAGGAAGAGAGATAGAGAGAGAGAGAGAGAGAGAGAGAGAGAGAGAGAGAGAGGGGGAGAGAGAGACTGAACAAGAGGAAGAGGGATATAGAAAGAAAGGGAGACAAAGAAGTGAAGAAATATTAGAGACAGAGAGAGAGATAGAGAGTGGAAAAGAGAAAAATGAAAGAGAGAAGAAGAGAAAGAGAGAAAGAGAGATAAAAAAAAAAGGCAGAGGTGAAAATAAAGATTGATGGAGTGAGAGAGAGGCGGGGAGAGGGAGAGAGATAGCCAGAAAGGAAGGTTGAGAGACACAAACAGGTGGATGAAGAAAGGAACAAAGAAGGAGAGAGACAAGACGGAAACATAAAAAAAACAGGAGCGAGAGAGAGAAAGCAGGATTGAAAGAGAAAGTGAAAGCGGGCTTGAGAGAGTGAGAGAAAGCAGGATTGAGAGAGGGAGAGGGAGAGAGAGATGGTGAGAGAAGGAAACATGACTAGAGCCAACAGGCCGTTAGCCAATCAATAACTCGGGATAACACAATGTTCCCTAGATCTCCTGGCCGCTGAGGGAAAGGGATACAACTCCGCTTTGGAGCTAATCTCATTGCTTCATTGGAACCCGGGCCTTAGACCGTACATGCACACATGAGGGCTTTGGGTGAAGAATATTTTCTGAAACAAATCCGCATAGGTACGTTCTTGGTTTGGTTACCAGTTGTACGTTTCTTGCAACAATGTAAGGTTGAAAGCATTTAAGTGACGTGCTACTTGGAACCTGCCTGCGAGGGCCAACCCGGACTGAGAGGGATGAATCCGAAAGACACTCATTGTTTCAAAATTTGTACCCGTGCCTCAGACAGAATATGTAAAGAAAAAAATCACTCACCACAACCTCAACAAACCGTAAGAATATTTTATTGAAGAAAATATATATATAAATATATCTCTCTTTCTCTTATATATATATAAATATATATGAATCATTCAGACAGAATATGCACACACACGGGGTTAGGGCGAAGGGTATTTTCCGAATAAAAGCCTGGAATATGTAAGTTACTGAATTGCGGTAAACCGAAAAAAAGAATCATACAAGCGTTTTCTTTGATTTGATTTTGTCACCAGTTTTACGTCCCTTGCAACACTATAATGTCATTTAAGAGACGGGCTACTTCGAACCTGCTTGTCAAAGCCAACCTGGGCTGAAAGGGATTAATCCGAACAGAAATGTTCACAGAATCGAAGTAGGCCGTCTCTAAAATGACCTTACAGTGTTGCAGACGCAGTAAGTATGGTAATTACACCAGGATAGTACTTATCCGGATTAATCCTACCCCCCTTGGCGCTTTTGGCACCCAGCCCTTCAAATTTAGTATCTCAAATAACTTAAACACTTGAATAACCAAATTTAGAGAAGTATTCGGATGATCGATAATCTATTCGGATTTCGCTCACTCACTAGCACCAATATGAGCCACAGGTTGCCCGCGAACTTGTCGTCAGAGCAAACAAAGTCTGAGAGTGGACGACTTCCCCGAATTCGGCGATACTCTGCCTCTGGCTACCTCTCGCCGCCAAAAAAAGCAGCTTCACATCATCTCCTATATTTCCTCAAAATGAACTTCTAACATTTAACTTTCACTTTAAAAGGTAACTGTCACACGTTCAACATACGAAGAAATGAAAGATGATTTAAAACTGTTCGGCAGAGACGATCTCCAGAGCTTTTGATTGGCTGGTTGAATCTAAATATAACTTTATTGTGACGCGCGTCCCCGCGGTGAGATTGAGGAGAAAATCATTACAAAAACATTTTATACGGCTCACCATGATCTGGCCCCGGGCTAAGAGCGTGAGATTGTCAATGTTTTCCTAAGATGGCCTGATCCTGTCTGGCCGTTATTTTGACGTAAAGGCTTCTTGATTTCTTTCACCATTTTTGGGAGAAAACTGTGAAAACAGTTTTAAGTCTTGCCCCTTTGAGGTGAGAGATATTATGGAGATTTGGACGTCAAATGTTATGTTATATAAAAAAAAAAAGTATATACATTTTCACTGTGGGTGGGAAACATGTCTATTTTCACGCTTGTTTGCTTGTTTGTTCGATCTCCACTTTGGACTAGCATCTCCGTCTTTCTGTTGGGAATGTTGAGTCCCTCTCAGCCCGAGTTGGCGCTGACAACGTCGAAATCGTTCGTCTCTTTAATGACTTTACAGTTTCTAAAAAAAAAAAGGAAAGCAGAGGTCTCATTCTACAAACGTTCCTCCATTCACCAGTCTAAAACATCCAAGGAAGCCGGTGACTCTATAAGTAAATAACTCGATCTCTCTAAACTCCTCCGCATTTACACGTAAATGCACTGCAATAAAAATAACCCTCGGGTTTTTCTCGCATAAAATCGAGCAAGGAATTGAACTAATCTGTGCGTGCCGACATTACTGTTGAACCTGCTCAAGCGACCACTTGTTCAAAACGACCACCTGCAGAAACGACTACATTCAATCAGCTCCCAAAATACGTCTTTTATTATATTCTTATCTCTCTCTAAGACGACCACCTGTCTGAAACGTCGTTTTTGTTAATATTATTCATTCAAAGTCATGTTAATGAACATTATTCCGTTCAATTCCAGATGGAATACTTTTCTTTCCGTAGGTGATATGTTTTGTCATGTACAGTCTGAATGGGAAAAGGGAATTAATGCAAATCCATTGGTACAGTTTCGGGAAAGATAAACCTTTTGGTGGAATTTTATTTTCTCTATTAGCGAGTTCTATTTCGATGTGAGTATCTACTGATTGAATGTTCGGGCATCTTTGGCTGAGTGGTAGTGCGCCCGCCTACAGACGAGGAGGTCCCGCGTTCGAATCCGGGGAGGTTCACCGGGATCTTTTCGAAGTTTCCATACCCCGACCCCTGTCCAATCGGAGATGGACGTAAATTTCGGGAGTCCCGCCTCGTAAATGACCTTACAGTGTTGTATGGTGCGTTAAACCAAAACCAAACTAAGCTTAGCTAAACGATTGTATCTTTCTACATGTATCTACATCTGTTGAGAGGTAAAAAGTTGCTTACTTATAGTACAGAAGCGCCATCTTCTTTCGTTGCTTTAGTCAGTCTGTTGAGCTTACAGTTCATTATTCATAGAGGCACCAGCTTCTTTGGCTGTTTCAGAATAGTTATGGACAAGGAGTAAAAGATTATTGTCGTATTCTATGTTGAAACTTCCCCTCCCCCTTTTTTTTTTTTTATATCGAATCAGTTAGGTGCCCCCCTCCCCCTCCCCACCCCCAGTTGATTTTTGTTATTTTTTTGTTTCTTTGATTGTTTTGTTATGTTTTTTCTATTTTTGGAATGGGAGGAAAGGGGGGGGGGGGGCACCGGGGAGCAGTTGTATTTTTTACAGGTGGTTGTTATTCATAGGCTAAGCAGAAGTTACTTTCTTCGCCAAAGAGATCTAGATCAATAATCATGTTTCATCTTCCCGAGTCGGGTGCTCTATGTTATCAACATTTGGGATCACAGAGTTTCCCAGGTCTCTCTCTCTCTCTCTGTCTGTCTATCTCCCTCTCTCTCTCTCTCGTTCTCTTTGTCTTCATATCCTCACACATTCTCACTCTCCCTTTCATTCTGTTTTTCTTTCTTTTTGTATTCAAATTCTCACACGTTCTCTCTCTCCCTCTTTCTCCATTTCTCTCTCTTTCTCTCTCTTTGTCATTTTATTCTCATACATTCTTTCTCTCTATTCTGTTTCTCTTTATCTCTCTTTGTCTTTTAATTGTCACACATTCTCTCTTTCCATTTCTCTCTTTTCCCCCTTTGTCTTCCTATTCACGCACTTTCTCAGCGCCTCTCTTTGCCTCTGACTGTCTTTCTTGCTTCTTCCTTCTCTACCGCTCCTGCTTTAACTTTTCGTCTTTTTCTGTTTGTCCTTTTATCTTGCTCTCTCTTTGTCTTTGTCTTTCGTTTGCCTTCTCTCTCTTTCCCATTTCTACGTATTCCCTATGCTCTATCTCTTTCTTTCTCTTACCCTCTCTCACCCTGGATGCCTCTGTGGTCGAGTAATAGGGTGCTCGCCTGTGAACACAAACTTTCATGGCTCCATGTTTCGTTCAATCGAAGATGGACTTTTGAACGTTCACCCCGCCTCTTAAATGACCTTTTCGTACTGCGAGGGGCTTTATACCATACATCAATCATCTCTCTCCTTCTTACCCTCTCTCTTCGTTTTATTTTTCTCTCCCTACCTTTAGTATTTCTCTCCCCTTTCCACATAGACCAGACTTTTGACATCTTTACTGTTATGCGTTAGGCCTTTATTTTTCTCATTCAATACAAAATTAACTATTAAAGAATTAAAAGATTGGCAAATGAATAAATGTTTAAAGAATGAAAAATGAATAATCTTAATGAATACATAAATGAATGAATGAATGAATAAACAAACAAATAAATATATATAAATAAAATGAGATGAGAAAAAAAACCCCAAACCAAACAGAACAAAACAACAAACACCCCCCTAAAAATCAAAACAACAACAACCGTCAACAAAAAGCTAAAAAACAAAACAACAAAAAACAAACAAACACCAACAACCGCCAACAAAACCACAACAAACCTGTCTTCATCTAGTTTCATTCCACTGGTCATTTGACATCGAATCTCCTCAACTCTGTCCCGGCTTTTCTTTTTCATCTTGACCGACACTTTCCAGCCTCCTCTCAAGATTTCATTTCCTCCAACTCAGGTACTTGTCTTTTCCTTTAGTTCTCTTTTTCCTGACTTCGTTCTCTCTCTATGTCTTTTCTTACCCATTCTGTATCCTACTCTCTCTCTCTCTCTCTTTCCTTCCCTCCCTTTCTCTCCTTCTCTTCCTCCCTCTCCCTCTACCCCTCCCTCTCACTCTATCTTTCCCCCCTGTCTCTCTCCCTCTCTTCCTCCTTCTCACTCTACCCCTCCCTTTCACTCGATCCTTCCCCCTCTCTCCCTATCTATTCCTCTAATATTTTCTCCATCTTTCGCTTTATTTGTTTAACCAGGTTCTAGGATGCAATAATGAATTCCATTCCACGTATGGACAATCTGTATTTTTGGTTCGACCCTCTCAGCTTAGGTTGGCCTTGACAGGCAGTTTTGGTTTGGTTTTCAGTTTATGTCCCCTGCAACACTGTAAGGTCATTTAAAAGGCGTGCTCTTGCGACCCTGCCTGTCAGGGCCAACCCGGGGTGAGGGGAAAAAATCCCATCAGAAAAAATCCAGATCGTGGGCGCTCGGGATCGAACACGGGTATTCGGCATGATAGGCGTTGCACCACAGCGCCGATTGACAGGCAGGATGGAAGTAGCCCTCCTCGTAAATGACCTTACAGTGTTGCAAGGGACGTACAGCTAGAAAGTGACACACTATTATTGATTTTTGTTTATGTACTCTACACCCGAATGCACCAACTCCGTTCCCCTCCTCCAGACCCCGACCACCCCCCTCCCACCCCTACACACACAAACATAAACCCCATCCTCAAATTTCCATGCAAAAATGGGATTCTATTCTACTCTATATATTATTATCTTTTTCTTTCTCTCTCTCTGTATATCTGTCTTGTCTCTCACTATACTGGACCTAACAGTCTCTCCCTCTCATTTGCTTCTCTTACAGGCAAAGGAGGTGTGTCTGGTTCTCTCTCTCTCCCCCTCTCTCTCTCTCTCTCTCTCTCTCTTCCAATTTCTGTCTCTTTTACTATCTCTCGTTATCTCTCACTATGTAGGCTATCACTATCTTTCTCTGTCTCCCTCTACCTCGTTTGTCTCTCTCCATATCTGTCCCTCCCTTTCTCAGACTTAGTTATTATCTCTAACTATGTTTCTAATATATCGAAATCTGCCTCTTTGTAACAGTATCTCTTTTGTCTCACTCTCTCTCTACCTGTCCCACATTTCCCCTCTCTCCTTCTCCATCCATCTCTCTCTTTCTCCCTCTCTTTCTCCACCCGTCTCTCTTTCTCTATCCCCCTCTCTTTTTCTCCACCCATCTCTCTCTCCCTACCTCTCATTCTCCACCCATTTCTCTTTCTATCTCCCTCTCTTTTTCTCCACCCATTTCTCTCTATCCCTCTCTCTTTTTATTCACCCATCTCTCTCTCCCTCCCTCTCCTTCCCCACCATCTTTCTCTCCCTCCCTTTCTTTCTCCACACATCTCTCTCTCTCCCTCCCTCTCTTTCTCCACCCATCTCTCTCTCTCTCCCTCCCTCTCTTTGTCTCCACCCATCTTTCTCTATCTCCCGCCCTCCTTGTTAGCAGCACGAAACTGTCCTCAAATCCTGTAAGGCCAGGGGGCTGCCTGTGTCTCTCTCTATCTATCTCTGTCTCTCTCTATCTGTCTCTCTCTCTGTCTCTATCTCTCTCTGTCTCTCTCTCTCTATCTCTCTGTCTCTCTCTTACTATCTCTCACTGTCCCTGTCTATCTTTGCCTCTCTGTTGCCTTTCTCGGTCTCTTTCCCTTTCCCTCCATTACACTTTGGTTTTTCCCCTTCTCTCTTTCTCTCTTCCTTTTTCTACCCATCCTTCTCCTCCCCCTCTCTCTCTATCTCTCTCTCTCTCTTCCTTTCATATTCATCTCTCTCTCTCCCTCTGTTTCTATCAGTACCACGAAGGTATCCCAATCTCGTAAGGCCAGGGGGCCTGTCTGTGCCTCTCTCCATCTCTGTCTCTATAATCTCTCCCTCATTACAACTCTCTTCCCCCCCCCCTTTCCATGACTGTGTATTTCTCAATCTCTTTCTCTTTTAGCATATCTCTCACAGACCCTCTTTTTTCCCTCTCTCTATCACTCTATTTCTCTATTTCTCCTTGACATTTTACCTGTCTCTCTTTCACTCTCTCCCTCTCTGTCCCCATCTCCCCCCCCCCCTTTCCCATCCCTCTTACTATACCCATCTCCCCCCCCACCCCTTTCCTCTCCCTCTTACTATACCCATTTCTCCCCCCCTCCCTCTCTCCCTATGAGCAGCACGAAGCTATCCCAATCCCCTTAGACCAGGGGGCCCTGTCTGTGTCTCCCTCTCCCCAAGCTGTTGGCATTAGCAAGTCTAAGTCAATTGACGGGTCAGCTCAGCGCGCCAAGGCCTGTATGGCCAACAAGTTTAAGGTCTCCTGGTCTGGAGCGTCATCAATCTCCCTGCTGACCACTCGCATCCTCGTCCCAGGGAATTGAACCTTCTTCTTGAGCATACAGTGTCTTGAGTCCACAATTGTCCATTTCTCTCTCTCTCTCTCTCTCTCTCTCTCTCTCTCTCTCTCTCTCTCTCTCTCTCTCGGTCTCTCTCTCTCTCTCTATCTCTCTCTCTCTCTCTCTTTCTCTCTCTCTCTCTCTCTTCCTCTTGAGGCCTCATATTATTGCCTTTCTAATTTTTTCTGCTCCTCCCACACACTCGAACACACACACACACACACATACACATACACACACACATACACACACACAAATATCAACACACAGTCTCCACGTCTTGACCTCTCTCAACCCCTGTTTTCCCCAGACGTCTAGACAGATGGACAAATCCTCATTTGGCATTCACATTACGATTTCACCCTACTGGCCGGACGCATTTTGGTTTGTTTTTGGCTTATCGCCTCTTGCAACACTGTAAGGTCGTTCAAGGGACGGTCTACTTCGATCCTGAGTATCAGAACCATCCCGGGCCGAGAGGGACGAATCCCCGTAGAAAAACGCAGATCGTTCGCACATTGGATCAAACTCAGGTCTTCCGCGGGAGAGGCGATGAACCTATTACACCACACACTCTGGTAAACATTTCTTTATATCTTAGATTTGGTTTTGAAGCTGCTGTGAATAACACAAACGGGGTCAGTAAGTGTAAACAGTGTGAAGCTGACGAGTTCACCGGGTGCAAAAATCTTTCTGTCTGTAAAAAAACAGATGATTTCTCTTTGCGAAAGAAAAAAAAGAGGACGATGTCTTGTAAAGTCACTTGGATTATCTCAATCAATTCTTGGCGCGAACCTCGAAATAGCAGACTCCAGGTGGGTGAAAGAACCGCGAATTGTCGTCTGTCAGGGTAGCTAGTTGGGAATTATCCATTTTCTTTGTGAAAGGAAGGATAGGGGAGGGAGAGGGAGATATGGATGGGGAGGAAGAGAGGAAGGGAAGTGATTATTTTAAGAGGGGGAGCCAGAGAGAGAGAGAGAGAGAGAGAGAGAGAGAGAGAGAGAGAGAGAGAGAGAGAATGGGAGAGAGGGTAGAAGAGATTTTGGAAAGGTGGAGTCAGTGAGAGAGAGAGAGAGAGAGAGAGAGACAGAGAGAGGAGAGGAGAGGTGAGAGGATATTAAGGGGAGAACAGGGGAGATAAAGTGGAACCACAAGAAGATTACCCGTCTTCTTAGTTAAAGGAGGGATGGCGAAGGGAGAGGGAGAGATGGATGAGGAGGGAGAGAGGAAAGGAAGAGATTTTTTAGAGGGTAAAGTCATAGACAGAGAGAGAGAGAGAGAGAAAGAGAGAGAGGGAGAGAGAGAGAGAGAGATAAGAAAACGGAATGAGAGAGGAGGGCAAGATAGTATAAAGCGCTAAGGAGGCAGACGGATAGAGACAGGATGAGGAAATGAGAAAGAGAGAGGAGAGCGAGTTGGAAGGAGGATGAAGAGAGGGATGGAGAGGAAACGCGAAATTACTCTTCTTCCTTTTGTAACGATTGATGTGGGTGAGAAACGGACCGGGGGGGGGGTGAAGGGGGCCGAGAGAGAGAGAGACAGAGAGAGGAGGGAGAGAGAGGAGGAGGGGGAGAGGGAAGAGAAGAGGCAGGAAACATGAAGAAAAACGTTGCGGAGGGGGAAGTTAGACAGAGAAAGAACAGGCTATTGCATTAAAGAATTGAAAGAGAGAGAGAGAGAGAGAGAGAGAGAGAGGGGGGGATGGGGGATAAACCGGCTAATAAAGGGACAATCGGAGAGAGAGCGAGAGTGGACAGAGAGAAAGAACAGGCTAAAAAAATGGAAAATTGTAGAAAGAGAGAGAGAGAGAGAGAGAGTGAGGAATGAATGAACCGACTAAGAAAGGAGAACTGGAGAAAGAAAGAGAGAGAGAGAGAGAGAGAGAGAGAGAGAGAAATAGAGAGACCGAGACCAGCCTTGTTTGCAGACTGAAGGAGACGCTATCAGCCGTCATTACAGACGGGGCAGAACCATTAATCTTAACGGGACAATAAATAGCCTTCTGACTAAATCATGTTCCCAATTAGAAAGACAAAGCAGAAATCACTTTTTTTCCTTTCCTTTTTTTCTTTTTGGCTGTATTTTCTTCCTGTCTTTCTCTTTGACTGTCTCAAAGTGCCCCACCGGTGCTTTGATGTATTGGTTAGGCTGTTTGCCAGTCATGCGGAAGACCCGCGTTTGATCCTGGTCGCGGACGATCTGCGCCTATTTTTTCTTCTGGGATTTTTCCCTCTCAGACGGGGTTGGCATTGACAGGCAGGATCGAATTAGCCCGTCTCTTAAATGACCTTAAAGTGTTGCAGGGGACCTAAAACTGTTAACAAAGGTAATGAATTCAAAGCCTGCCCCCCCTCACACCCCAATTTCGCTCCTTGTTTTTCTCTTTAAAAAATATTTATAGGTTGACATGAAAAGAAAGTGAGTTAGCGTGTCCCATTATTATAGATAATAAATATTCAAACAAAACAAGAAAAATATATATAAGTTGAATTATTGAATGGTTGAATAAAAATTCCCCATGAATGAATAAACGATGAATATAATTTAAGAATGGAATAAAAAATGTAAATAGATAAAGTAAACAAAATAATCGCATGCAAAGATAATGAAATGAATAAAACCCAGCAAAGGAAAACAACGAGATTGGTACCAATCAAAGAAGAAAAAAAGGCGTCGCGCATAGCCAGAAAGGAGATAATATAATAAGGACAAGGAGAAAGAGAGAGGAAAAACGGATTAAAGTCAAGAGGCGTTATTCGTTAGCGATAAGGGTTCTGAACATGAAAACTCTATGAAAAAATAAAAGTAAAAACAAGAGGAACACCAGCCTAACGAGTCTACTTCTAATATTGACTGATAGAAGCGAGTAGGCAGACGGTCGAACAGACAAACTGACAAACAGAGAGACAGACTATCTGGTACTAGACACGCAGATAGATAGGGAGACACCAAGGGCAGAACAGTCAGATCAATTGATAGAAAGACCAATAATTAAATGGATGGATAGATAGATAGTAAACAGATAGGTAGGCAGATAGATAGATAGATAGATAGATAGATAGATAGATAGATAGATAGACGGATAGATAGATGGATGGATAGATAGATAGATAGATAAATATGTAGATGAATAGATAGATAGATAGGCAAGATAGATAGATAGATATATGAATAGATATATAGATAGGCAAGATAGATAGATAGATAGGCAAGATAGATAGATAGATAGATAGATAGATAGATGGATAGATGGATAGATAGATAGATAGATAGATAGATACTCTGGTTTAGTTAAGGTTATATAGCGTGTATGTAAATAGGTACACGAAATTAAACTAAAATGCTTAAAAATATACCCACTAGGCTGTAGAAGGACCATCACTGTACAGGTGTTATGCAAATGAACATCATTACTACAGCGATTCTCGCGAGCAAACATATGTAAATATTCAAATTGAACATGTTTGGGAATACTTTAGAGACTTCACATACTCCGATCAAGCTCTTCACTTTATGTTCTTCCGTTCTATGTTGGTTGCCAAGTTTGTATCGCTAGGTCATCGGGTGATTCCATGAAAAATGCCTAAAAGAACACGGTTGTAAAATAAGTAGATAGAAACTCCTGGATTTGTTTTGGGTGCAGTTTTACATCCCTTGCAACACTGTAAGGTCATCTAAGAGACGGGCTGCCTCGACACTGCATTTCAGGACCAAGTCAGCTGGGATGGACGAATCAAAGCAGAAAAACGCAGATCACCTGCACGTGGGGGTCAAACTAGGATCTTTCCCGTGACAGGCGAAGAGCCTAACAATCACACCGCTGGCGGTGTAAAAGACTCATTGTATTGTGCATACGAGCATTATTACTAAAAGCCACGCTCGCAAAGAAACATGATATTATGTAAATACGGTTGAAACTGTCTAAGACGACCACCCGATGTTGAGAAAAATGTGGTCGTTTTAGAGAGGGATGTTATATAGAAGAAGTGCAATTTGGTAGTTGATAGAAAGTGGTCGTTTGTGTAGGTGGTAGTTTTGTGCAGGTGATCGCTTGTGCAGGTTCAAATGTATTTAAATTGAACATATTATCAAGGAATACTTTAGACATTTTGTATCCTCCGATCAGCCTCCTCCTCATTTATGTTCTTCCGCTCTACGTTTGTTGCCAAGTTTACATCTCTAGGTCATCGGGTAATTCCATGAAAAATGTCCATAAGAACACTGTTGTAATTGATGTAGAAGAAAGTCCTAAGAATGTTTTATTTGTAATTTTAGCTTGTAGAAACAGCGTAGTGTGAATGAATGTAATGTGTCAATGTCCATGAAGGTGTCGTGTTTGGATGTCCCATGTGTATTCAAGGCTAGAAATCTAAGAGAAATTGTTATGTGATACATGTTGATATACATGTAAGCACACTGTTGTGAAAAATAATGTCTACATGGGGACGAATATAGTGGGGTTTTCAAATCTTTATTTATCTTATATTACAATGTCTTGAACGTGAGATGCATAGAAATACATCTAATAAATTATGCTATTTACATGTCTTCCTTCGAGTACCCCTGATGATATTACTCTCTAGAAGACTAAATTTTACGAAGCTTCGTTGTGAAAGAAATTTTAGGGTTATCTCGAAGCTACCTGTCAGGGTCAACTCGGACAGACAGAGAGGGATAAATCCCAGTAAAAAACCGCAGATGTCTGCACGTGGGATCGAACTGGGGTCTTTCGCGTGACAGGTTAGATATTATGAAAATGTTGTGCCACTATTAATGTGGAATGACCTGGTCCGTTGTTATATGGTTTTGCTGAGGTTGGTATGACGTCAGAGGTGTTGGAGATTCCAGACTGAGACTGAGGTCTTGGATGCTTTTGCCAAATTGTAAATCTGGTACGGAACTCTTTTGTGGAATTCCCTCTGAGATGTTTGGGCGATTGGTAATTGTCTACGCCTCTCTCTCTCTCTCTCTCTCTCTCTCTCTCTCTCTCTCTCTCTCTCTCTCTCTCTCTCTATCTATCTATCTATCTA
>JAUKPP010200478.1:0-14082 GCA_032273245.1 Phyllaplysia taylori
ATCTATCTATCTATCTATCTATCTATCTATCTATCTATCTATCTATCTATCTATCTATCTATCTATTTATCTATCTTGTATATCTTGTATATCTATCTATCTGCCTGTCTGCCAGCCTATATGCTGGCCTGCTCGCCTAATTCATCTATCTGCCTGCGTACACGGTGTATGCTCGTGTATTCTATTTGTCTGCAAGTCAAAAGCAGTAAAGTCCTTCCTTCACCTTCGTTCTGTTTAATGTAAAACTTTCATCCATCAAGGTCGGAAAGCACAAGTTGCTAGGCTTACATGGAGAATTTGCCAATCTTTAAACCATTTTAGATTTTCACACGTTTTTTCTTCTTTTCCTTATCTTTTTAGCTGACGAACCTGAAGAGTTTTGAGGAGAATTTGGCCCGGCTTGAGACAGAGGAGCAGCAGAAAGTGCAGAGCCAGATGGTGGCCACTGTAAGTCAAGTTGTTGGTGGAGAAAAATAAGAAATGATTTAGGCATTGTTTCTGATTCCTTTTTTATTCATCTTGGGTAAGATGTATGGTTCCTAATATTATTGACACAAAAAAATAGGGCGAATGGAAATGGGCAAAGGAAAAGGGGAACAAGTCTGATATTTAAATTAATTTGTGTATGCTTTTCAACATGTTTAACTTTGAAGGTGAAATTGTGGGTCTTTGTATGGCAGGGAAGGTTAACTTTTTCAACCAGCATGTTGGTAAGCTACTTATGAGCAATGCTTGGGTTTGATCTTTACAGAAAGATGTCAGTTTCATAACATAGTCATAGTAACACAGTTAGTGACTGACAATGTGGGTGTTGTTTACACATTCAGTGACAACATTTTTAAAAATTTTCTTTCCAGACTGATATCATTGAAATCTGTCCTAGTCCCCTGAAGCTGGCCCAGCAGCTGACCCATGTTGAGTTGGTGAGTGTGTAAACATATCTTGTCTTGCCTTTTGTATTTGTAGGGCATACTTTCATGTAAAAGGTTATGATTTTATAAATTCAATGTGAAGTGACTCATTCATTTAGAAACCATAACTCATATGGTTCTCAGTTTGTCATGAGCTTCAAATTAATGAAAAAAAGACCAAAATAATACATTATGTCGTTTGCCTACTCAACAAGCCTATATATATGCCAGGGCAAGGGCTACTTATCTTATGCAATAGAGTAGCCCATCCATTGAGCAAGTTCAGACTTTTCCCATTCAATTGCATGTACATGTATTACTGTTTATAATTTGTACAAGATTTTAAGACTTATGAAGAAATTATTATTGTCATTGGTTTGATGTTCTTTTGCATAATCAGCTTATTGCTATATATATATCTTTAACAATTCCTTGTTCATTCTGTTTTTAACTGCAGTTCTGTGTTAGTTCTTACCATCCTTTAGTTGAATACATCATAAGTTTTATTATTCAGACAGTATTAATGTTTTATTAAAGATTACGCTCCTTGCCTTTACAGGAACGAGTGAGCATGATTGGTCCAGAGGAATTTGTACAAGCTTTTTCAAAAGAGCGACTGGAGACTGAGGTGAGTCTTGTGTTCATGTGTTCTTTCTAAAGCATAGTAACCATTATAATACAAGTTGCAGATGATTTTTTTTTTTCTTTCACCATTAATAACGACAGGTTGGGAGCTTGTGCTAGGGGGTCTTTTGGACTTGATTCTAAAATTTAATCCTTCCAGGGACACTTGGTCTCAATGCTGTGAAAAATGTATAGATGTTTAATATTAGACAGTGTGTATGCATTATAGCTCATTACTAAAATTCTTGAAGTGGACAAGATTAAAGACGATTCACTTAGAATATTATAAGTATTTTAAAGTACATATATTGACTCAGAGTTTTGACTTCCTTAGCAACCGCTTTAACACATTCAATCTTTGATTCTACTTTCAGCAATTGAATTACCACGACATGAAATCCACTCACAATCTGGAATCCTACGTCCAATGGTTCAATCGTCTCAGTTACCTTGTTGCTTCAGAGATCACCTCGGTAAGTCCAAGCATCAAATTTGTAAACTCTGTTACTACCTGTGTGAAGTCAAATGGTGTCATTGAACTAGCTGATATTCTATCAAATCATTCCATTCATGAATTAGGAGAGTACATTCGTTACATTTACTCTTGCGATGTGGAAGGGTTCAATGAAAGATTCCCATAGCACCACTGTTCTAGCCTATAGTTCAACCTATAAATGTCTTTGTTAGTGAGGAGTTTTCATTCAATATCAGGTTATAATTTGTTTATTACTTTCATTCACAGCATATGAAAAAGAAAAATCGAGTCAAGATGGTGGAATATTTCATCGATGTGGCAAAAGAATGCATCAACATCGGCAACTTCAACTCCCTCATGGCTATCATTGCCGGCATGAACCTCAGCCCTGTCACGAGGTTAAAGAAAACGGTGAGAGGAAAGACTCCATTTAGTCCTAGTGACAAAATGTTATAATTAGACAGAGGAGAGGGGATTGAGGAAGGGCGGGGGTGGGGAGCAAAGTAAATTAATTTTGTTTTTTACTTTTTAAAAATGATGGGAATCAAAGAAAAAGGATTGAAGCAATCTGTGAAGATAGGCTACTCATTCAATTGAGTAACCTACTTTGAATTGAAGAAACAAATCTATGCAGCAAATTAAAAACTGTGGGTTGTGCTGTAAATAAGTTTAGATAGATCAAATTATCAGGGAGAATTTTTTTTACATAAGTTATGTTCTTGTCTTGAAAATTGAATTCACCATGTGCATTTGATACAGACCTTGGGCTAACTGTGCAGCGTTAGTGACACAGGTGTAGAGATACTACAGAGTTCATTTTAATCAAATCTTTGTTGTTTGAAGATGTTCTATATTTCATAGCAGTCACATTCATATAGTGAAACCTGACAGACAATTGGCATGTTGTGAAATACAAAAGAATATGAAATGAATAATCAATGTTTTATTTTTTCAGTGGGCCAAAGTCAACAAAGACAAGTTACAGATCCTTGAGGTAGGCACATTATTGAGCTGTCATCAAATTTTGGCTTGTGTGTCGGACAAAGTCTAAGTAGTCTATTATATTAGAATAATTGATTGTAAAGTGTATAGAGCCTGCTTTCAAGCTGGGGTATACACTATATAAATGCAGTCATTATGTTCCTATTTCCTGTGGTTATTTACGTTTTAATTTATTTTATTTGTTCAGAATTTTTTTTTCCCTGATTGCAGAAATACTTTTGAATATTTTCAAGTATGCTCAATTTCAGTCACAGGGAGATCAACAGAGACTACAATAGATCTGCATTATTATAAATTCATATAATATTAGCGCGAATTGATGGCTTAGCCTACATCATGTGCCATTTCTTACCATGAAATGACCTTTTAAAGATGGTAACCTAATATTTTGACATCCTCTCCTTCACGCAGCATCAAATGGATCCCAGCAACAACTTCAGCAGCTACCGTTCCTGTCTGAAAGCTGCCATGTGGAGATCAGAGGGAGCAGGAGAGGAGAGAGAAAAGGTAAGGAAACAACATAGAGTGCTTGAATAACAAAGTGCTTGGGCTTGCTGTGAAGTCTGGTTTGCACAGTGTTTACTCTCTTATTTAAAAATCTCTGATTTTTTCCCCTATAATTTATTTCAGCTTCAGAAATTAAAATAGCAATGCAGTAAATTCATGTCTTTGAGAACATCACTTAGCCTATAGCCTACCCTTAGATAGCTAATATAGCGAGGCCTACAATAACAAATGAAGTTTCTGAGCTCATAAAATCTGTCCACCAGATGGATTTCATTTTTCCTGAGTTCTGCAAATAATTTTTGACATTGAAAAATGATGCAACAATTACAACGCAAGCTATTTTTTGTAAATTTAGTAAAGATCATGCCATTGAAACTGTAAAGATCTGGTATCAAAATCAAAGATAAGGATGAGGATGATGTTCGGTGCAACTGTTTTCACTAATTTTCTCCCTTCTAAAATTTCTCCCACAGATTGTCATCCCGTTCTTCAGTTTGTTTGTGAAAGATTTGTACTTCCTGAACGAGGGATGCGCCAACAAACAGGAAGACGGAACTGTCAATTTCCAGAAATGCTGGCAAATGGCCAAACAAGTCTCAGATCTCATCTCATGGCAACAAGTGGAGGTCAGTTGCGGGATTTAATGGCTCAATCATTGCAGGTGTAGGATTTTCTATTTGTGAATCCGCTGTGAGATACATGTGGAGGAAGCTTCAAATGTCACAACAGGATTTTTCCCCATGTGTGCTGTGTTTGCTTGATCAGAAGAACAATAATTTCTCTAAATTTCTTGTCTTACAAAAAATGTTACAAGGTTACATTGTTTTACGTTATGAGTGAAAGACCAACACAAGAACTGAACGGAACTTCTCATTGGAGTTTGTGAGTTAGTTGAGAACTGTGCATTCATTTATGATCAAACAGGAGTCATTGCATGTTAGCCTACATGAAGGCTAGATAATTGCATTTAACTTTTCAGCCCTATTCAACAACTATAGGCTCTACAGTCTCTCCTCTAATCTAAGACCTCTATAAATGAGTGGGAATGATTTGTATTATTGTTAATTTTCATTTTATCAGAGTTCACAAACTGATTTTCTTCACATTTATATAGCCTATATGCACTTTCAACATTGGTTTTAGAAAATCAGGAGGCACAAAATGTAGCCTATAGATACAGCAGCCTTCATTTAAAATCTTTCCAGTTTTCTACTGTACCCAGTGGGAATAATACTTCTCTCTGTTTATGTTTGTTGACAAATACCAAACTTATTTTGCTTACATAATTTGCCTTCTGTCTTAGAAAGCATCAGGTGATAATGAATTTCTCTTCTTCTTGTTTTCAGTGTCCCTTTGAGAAGAGCAGCTCAGTGTTGAACTACACCCTCACAACCCCTGTGTATAAAGAGTCCAGTAAGTGTGCACTTCTTTCTTATGTCACTACAAGAAATGATAGTTTAGAACTTTAGAAATTAACGAATAATATACTCGGTGATAACATGTAGGTCTAACATGTCAAGCGTATTTTTGCCATTTCAATGTTTGTTGATTTTTATGGAATGGAGATATATTCTTATACAAAGAGTTTATACATAATCCAATTGTGCCTATCTAGGTAGCCCATAGCATCAGACTGACATTGAGTTGGACAGGGGCGAAGCGTGAACCTTGAGTAAGAGCAAGCAAATCAAAAGAAGAAAGATTACTTAAAAGGGAAATTAGATACATTTTTATGCTGATAAAAAAAAATGGGGCAAGCACTGCTTACTTTGCTTATATGGACTCTACACCCCTGGAGTTGGAAGTCCTCTTCTCTTCAGAGTATTTTAAACAACACTCATGCAATACACCTTCATTTTATGATACATGCTGGTACACACACATACTGCACACACCTTACTCTTCAGAATATACAGCAGGAAAAAGACCAATGCTATAAATGTTTACCCACGTAGCATATGCACTGACACACATTGATTATTGTATTATTTTTATTACCGGTACTGGCAAATTTCCTCTTTTTATGCAACCTGAAATCTGTACGTCATTTTATGATTTCTGAAAGTGTATATTGCAAAGATTAGCAACATTTAGAATTGTTCATTTGTTCTGTATCTGCAGTGCTTTCCCTGGCATCTTACGAATGTGAAACCCCAGACAACAGCTACGACAGAGAGAGATACAAGCAGCTCAAGTAAGTCAACATTCTTGTCATTACTGCACTGATGCTTAAAAATTAAAACTAGCAGCTAAACAATGCTTTAACCAATTCAAAGTGCTTAAGAATTACTTCCCAACACCACCAGCTTCCACAGCAATCTAGCAAGATTTGACTACTTGGCTCCCTTAGTAGTCAACTACACTTGTGATAAACTCACTTGAGTTGATTTCCAATTAAGTTATAAATATTGCTTTCTCTTATGAAGTGCTTAAATGAAAACACAAATTAATGTGTTTTGCCTCCCCTGTTACATTAATTGCTGCAGTTCTGTATACTCAGTGATGAAAGATAAAAATAAAGGAGTTCCTTTATGCGAGCATAAATATTACAAATATCTCTGGTGTTATTGATTACTAGAATTGACAACAAGCTGCAACAGCCTTTGCTTGCCTAAACGCACGGTGCTCAAGAGGGCGAGTAAGCACACATTTACATGAACCTGATCGATAATATTTATTAGGATTAAAAAAAACTCATGTGATAGCAGCGGGTGCTTTAATAGAGCATGTCTTTGCATGGTTTGCCTTTGTATGGCTTGTGTTTATGCAGAGACTGCTGGATCAGATTATTCACTGATAGCCATTTCAAACAAAATTACCAGATTATGCGTGATATAATACAGTCCTGTTGGCTTTCTGCTAACATATATTTGTTCAATTGATCTTTTGCAGGTCCCAAATGAGCTTATGACTATATGACAGAGCTGGAAAACCATCATACTCCTGCATCCCCAAGCTGTCAACCTCATCCACCTCGTCATCGTCATCGTCATCATCCTCATCCTGATCAACCCTCGGAGCGCTGTCATCCTAACTTATAAACTTCCTCATCAGGCACAGAAACTTATCATTCCATTCCCATTTTGTTAGTTCACTCATCTCAACCCTTCATAGACATTAACAATGTTGCAATAATATCTTATCATTCATTGAAACTTGTGTTACAGAGCACAGAGCGTGCAGACAATATGTGATAAGGACATGATGGTAAGATGTTTATATTGTGTATCACCTTGCCGTCAGATCTTATTGTGGCGAGTCATGTAAATTATGGACAGTGTGTAGAAAACTTGAATAAATGAGAACTGATAAACGGCTTCAGTATAGGCAGTCATAGAACCAGCTTTTTCTTACAAAAGTTTTGTTTCTAATGACTAGAGCAAATCATATATTTATATTTATATGCCAAGTATCGTCATATATGTAGACTTAGCAGATCTGTGGTTACTAAAATTCCTACTAGTTGTGCCGAAATTCACACACGCAATTAATTTGTTACAATCTACATGGGATCAGACCAATTGTTGTTTGGAAAACTTACAGATAGCGAACATAGCTAAACACTAAGATGATAGTAGCTATCGAAATAAAGTGCTTTGTCTGTTATTATTGTTGATTGATTTACCATAAATAGAAGAGTAAATTTCCAGGAACTTACAGTTTCCACAGAATCTGACAGTGCACCTCATACTTACATTTAGAGTATTCATTTCATATAGATAAGCTATACAATATCTATGTGAAAGTGAAATGCAATTCTTAATAGCAAACTTGAAATGTACCAGAACTTGACATAAGCATTTGTCCAACCAAGTTTGTTGTAGAAATTTTAAGGCTGCAGGGTAGGCTGTAGAGATAATAAAAGAATATAATATTATAAATACATGTACTATCTGTATGTACTAACTTAATGATTAATTCTAATAGCTTTATTTCAGAAGAACAAAGCTAACTAAAATCGTTCAAATAACATGTCTGAGCGGATTGCCTAAGTCATAGTCACAGATGTCAGTAGATGAGCATACATCACATGACACACACAGACTAGTTTTGTGAACCAAGGGTTGGCCAATTTCAGATTTGTTTTGTCGGGTTTTACTCCAACCCCCCAGAAGTGGTGTCACTGAGGTCTCCATCCTCTCAGATGTTATTTATCCTGGACTGTACATTCTTTTCTTTTGTAAGCAACAAATCATCAGGAGTCATTCCACATTTGCTCAAGTCGTTCTTCTTGGGAAAATTTCAGCTTTTTGTCTTGGTAAGATCCCAGGATCTTATTATACGAGCCATGTTCTTTGAAAGCAGCTAATATGCAGCAAGGTTTGTTGAAAGAGAAGTTTTTCATGTTCATAAATAGAGTAATTTTTGCTTTTTTCCTCAAAGCAATGGGCAAATGTGGAATGGCTTTGATAGAATTTATGGTTTTTCTCTTGTTCAGAGATTTCACACAAGAGCAAAACTATCTGGACTTGTTTTGTTTCACTGGAGGTGAAAGCTGTAGAAAATTCTTTATCTTGTAAATATTACAGCAAAATCAATGAATGCTTGTTGGGCATATAATGAAGAGCGTTTAGATTAGTTAGAATAAAGCGGTCAATGTAGATTTTACATTTTTGTACACCTGGATGGTCATGCAAAGAAAAATATAGGACTTTTTCTATTTTACTGATGCTAATTTAACTGAGCTAGGATCTTACTAAGGCTAGACATGTTCATATTTGTTTACTTCTATTGTTCATATATCGCACAATTGGAGCATTTTATACCTTTTAGGTTTATTTTCAAATGAGAATGTTTTTATTTACATCTGACAATGATATTGCTTCCAAAAACTTCTTCTGTTGATCAAAAGTTTGGAACTTTAATTTGTTACTGAATCAAAATTTGTCTTCACAAGTTAAAGTTAATTGAACCACTTGATGATATTTAATTTATTACACATTGCTGTTGTATTTCATTGTTTTTCCATGTATCTTCTCATTGACTTCATTTGGTCAAAATAGGGCAGAAACCACTGTAAAACAACATGTGTACCAAATTCATTATTTATTCATGTCTTTTCTGTTTTTTACCATGGTTGTTTCAGATTCAAATTTTGTTACTTCAGGTGCTACTTTGCCTTAAGTTAAAAGAGAAGAAAATGTTACTTGTGTTCGTGTACAGAAAATGTTCACTTGTTTCTATTCTACATGTCATTGTGTATGTTCCAATTTCTTGTACAGCGTACATTTATATCTGCCTGTCAAATGAACATCTAGATGGTCGTGATGTTATTGTCGTACTGTAGTCACAATCAGTGGAAGTTCTGCATTATACAACGCTGAATTATTCTGGACCCCACTGTTAATGCAACAGTTACCTTGTGAGAAACAACCCTGATAGATAGCATATCTTGCATTTCTTATAACACAAGATCAAGCTTGGAAAACTTGGGAAGAAAACTGCCTAAAGCACCAATCATAACGATAGAGGGGAACAACACCTAAAAGTTCAGACCCTGTTTATGTATTTTGCTTTCACATGTTTCAAACAAGTCATGAAAAAAATAAATCCTCAGCAACTCAAAATTATTTTAACTAACAATATTGAACAAAAGAACTTTAAGCATGATCTGGTCTGTTCCATTGAGTGTCTTTTTATATTTTTCATATCTCTCGTGAGATGTAGTTTTGGAACAAACAGTACGATGTAATGACAAACTATGAACAACAAACTGCTGACAACTATCTGGTGCCTCGGAGATTGTCGACTCCACTACATGTACACAGTAGATCTTTTATGTATGATGTGGAATTTTGTAATAAGCATTACACCAACTCCATGAGTATAACACACAATTCACCGGACAAAATAATGTCTTAAACACAAAGCCACCGACTGTGGCAGCTCTGTCAAATATGTATGTGTACATTTCAACGTATCCAATGTTTCTCTCAGTGTGTACGAATACAACATGACAACGAAGGCCAGATCTTCAAATAGTGAACAACACCTTAATTATTTTATGCATCAGCTTCACCACAATGCAGCATCAGTTCACATGTTGATGGATTTTATTGTTTTCATCCATTTAGACTTTAGCAAAGTGAGAGGGCACTGGCAGCCAGAAGTTAGAATTTTCTTTTTCTTTTTTTTTTGCTTTCTGAGATTTGTGACTGACTTTTTTCTGGCCTGAGATTTAAGCATTCCACAGTGTTTCTTTTTTAAATTACTGGCCTATGCTCCAACCCTGAATGCTCAGCACTTCGAAAAATTTGCACAGAAGCGCACTATAGTGCCAATCGGAGCAGAACGGATGTTGTAGGATACAGGCTGCAAAAATGTTTGACGATCTTTTCCGATCTTCATCAGAATCATGCAAAGTGAAGTATGGGCTGTGCTGTGAACTCGGGCCCTCAGTTTACAGTGTCGTTGCTGCACTTTGTCCAAAGTCGAAAAACAAATTCTAGTACTAGCTCGGGAAAGTCATGGATACACTGACAAAAACAGCAGAACACACTACTTTATTATGCAAGTCGTATTGAGTCGCTCAATGCGTCCCCCATCTTCCATGCCACACCAGTTATGCCTGACTTGCGTACTCGCAGTTACTGTGCTGGGCGCAGGGATCACTTACTTGATATGCAGAGCCTGCTCATCACATGACCAGGTCGTTTTCTCTTCTTTTTTTAATGAAAGTATCAAAACTTCCATATGTGTTTTATTTCTCCACTTTTTGCTCATTGTCATTGTCCAGGAAATTTAGATGCTAGAGATGCTATATTTTGTGTGTGCGTGTCAAAGAAGTCTAAAGGTAAAATAACTTTTGTGATAAATCTATACAGCTGAATGTATCACTCCATAAATCTTGCTCATGATTTTTGGCTATGAAGAATTTTATTAGTGTTACATTTTTTAAAAATGTAAACTTTTCTTTGTTAAATTTGCTGAATTCGACCCATCTATTTAGTCTACAGTTGATTCACTTGATCTATTAAGTTTCAGATAAAAACTACCGTATGTAAAGACTGATCAACGATAGTGATACATCATTTTGCTTTTTTACATTGCTACTAGCTTCAGTTCTGTCCAACTCTGTGCACAATTTCTAGTTGCGTGTCCTTCACAGTTAAATCCTGTTGTTAGGCCAAAGAATTTTGTTACTTTTGTGAAAATCTGTGTTACTGTACAGAATATATTTACCATTACCGTTTGTTTCAAATGGAAAATACATTTTTACTAATGCTGGATATTTCTTGGTTGTACTGTGTTTTATTGATTTGATAAACAAATGACTTTGTCAGCAAAAATATTTTTTGAAATGTGAATAAAAATTTCACTTAACTGAACCTATTTGACTTTTTTATTATTAATTACATTGTGTTTAAATGTCTATCCCGCACAAGACTGGAGTTTGCTTCCCACAAGGGTACGAGCATCTGCGCCTTTCCGTTGCGAGACGTCCCTCTCAGACCGGGTGTGCCCTGACAGGCAGAGTTAAAGCAACCTGTCTCTTAATCGACCATACAGTGTTGCAAGGGATGTAAAAGTAAAAACCAAACCAAATCTTAAATAAGATTGTTAATTTTGGGTTGTTTTTTCCCCAGTTCCTTCCAACACTGTGGGTTATTCCGGATCAGCATCTGTCATAGTCAAGTTTTTCACCTATCACACATAGGACAGGACTTCAAACCTCACGTTGGCTGAACATCCCTGTCTTTCTGCTGGGATGTGGCGTCCTTAGCACGGGTTGGCCCTAAGAGAGGCAAGGTCTAAGTAGCCCTCCTCTAGAAGTAGTACAAGGGCCTTACAGTGTTACAATGGCTGCAAAACCAGAACTAAACCCATTGCTGGCAGAAAGACAAGATACACAATTAAAATAATTTTCCATGTGAATTGAACTTCATTTCATCTGTGTGCAAAGCGAAGAGCTCACCACTACATCACAAATGCCAGTGGATTTAGATTAAAGACGACCTTATACACTTAAATAGGCTTTGTTAGTTTGAACTTTAGACCTTCTTTAAAGACCTGACAGTGTTGCAAGGGGCTCAACTACAAAAATAACATTTCTGGTATGCTTGCCTCTTGTCAACACCATAAAAGGTTCGTTTGGTGTGGTTACCAGTTTTACGTCCCTTGCAACACAATAAGGTCATTTAAGAGACGGGCAACTTCGAACCTGCTGTAATGGCCAACTCCGGCTGAGAGTGAAAAGATCCGAGCAGAAAAAAAAATGATCGCCCACACATGGGATTGAACTAGGGTCTTCCGCATCATAGGCTAAGAGCCTAACTATTCCATCCCAGCGCTGGTATGAAAGATTATTTCCACGCCAGGGAATAAACTATTACAACCATAGTAACATTTAGAGAGAAGCAGAAGACAGCAGAGCTTCCATCAACCACCAGCACAAGTCAACAGGGCTGTCCCAGACTCATATACAACAGCAGGGTTTCCCAATAATGGGGGGGCAAATCTGCTGCCTCAATGCACTGCAATAAAAGCAACCCTGGGTTTTTATAGCATAACTACTGAGTATGGGACTAAACTATTATTATGACTTGATGGATATAGTGCATGAAACAAAAATACATGTACTGGAATTCAAAGAAGCAACAAATGTATTGACATTGGCCTAGTACAATAATGTAACCCGCGTCACTTCATTCACAAAACTTTTGAAACAAGTAGGATGGAAACAGGTCATGGTGTCTAAAAAAAAGCATGAAACAAGAAAACGTGGACAAGTAAACAACAAAGGCACTTTACATATGATCATGCCAACACTTTGGTACACATGTCAAACTGTATGTGAAATGTACAAGGCAACACCTAACACAGGGATGTAAATGACAAGTCGCCAAAAAATCTGAAACTGATATAGTGAGCCAAAAGATGTAAATGTATCAGACGACAACATCTAAAACATATTATCTATTATAATGCTAATAAAAACATATATATAAAAAATGGGACAGATTTATAGTTTTCATACAATTCATAACTAGACTGTTCGTGAATTATTAATTTCATCATTGGTCGAGTCAGTTGTGGTTGTATTGATCCGAAACGTAGCCTGATCATTGCCTTTGTGGACATATTTGAGGATGTACTTTACATTTTTAACTGATGTGCATATTTCTACATTGATGTGACAGTTTAATTGTACAATCCTTGGCTTTTGCGCCAATTAAACTGTCACATCAATGTAGAAATATGCACATCAGTTAAAAGTATAAAGTACGTCCTCAGATATGTCCACAAAGGCAATGACCAGGCTACGATTCGGATCAATACAACCACAACTGACTCGACCAATGATGAAATTAATAATTTTGCCAACGGAAGCTACATCGGTAGCACAGAGGCAGCTTGGAGAATTTTCGAATTCCCTCTTCACGAACGTTTTCCAAGTGTGGTTCAGTTGGCTGTTCATTTAGTAAACAGTCAAAGGGTATACTTTATGGAGGGCACCACAGATAAAAGAGCCAGAAATGGGCCACCGGCAACCACATTGACAGCATTTTTTCAGTTGTGCCGTGTTGACGGCTTTGCATCAAATTTGCTCTACATAGATTTTCCTAGATTTTACACATGGGAAACATTAAAAAAAAGAGTGGAAACGGAGAAAGAGAGGGACAAAAGTTCCAGACGTTGACATATATGAAACTCAAACCCTCGGCAGAGTTGACACTGTTAGTCCCAAACAAGGGGAATATTTCTTCCTGAGAAGTTTGCTCCACTCAATTAAAGGCCTGCGGTCTTTTGACTCTCTGAAAACTGTTAATGGTCTCATCACTGACACATTCAGAGAAGCCTGTCTCCTTCTCGGCCTGCTGGATGACGATACTGTGTGGCACTCCAAAATGAGAGAAGCATCAGTCAGTTCCTCTGTACATACTTTGTGTTTTTTGTTCTCTATCATTATCACACAATGCAATCCAAGCAACATTAGAGACTTATGGCTTCAACACAAGGCACACTTAACAGATGACTTTGTACATCAAAGTTACGCAACTGAACAAGCTGACAATATGGCCCTGATACAGGTTGAAAATGCTGTCTTATCAATGGGTGGACAGCCCCTTTCTTCATACGGTCTGGACACACCACATAGAGATGCCGCAGAACGAACAGGGCAGGATTACCAGCATGAGACTGCCTATAATGTAGAGGCTGAAAGAATCAAATCTGAAGGAAACCAGAATAAAATGACTCCTGACCAACAAGAAGTCTTTTCGAAATTCATGAACTCGGTTAAAGACAAATCAAAAGACATCTTTTTCCTCGATGCACCTGGAGGATGTGGCAAGACGTTTTTAATTGAAACAAATTTAGCAACCATTACGTCTGAAGGCAAAATTGCAACGGCAACAGCCAGCAGTGGTTTAGCCGCCACACTCATAACCGGTGGCCGAACCGTACACAGTACTTTCAAAATTCCACTTGACTTGACAAGGAGCCACCAGCCAATGTGTTCAATAAAGAAAGGCACACCCCTTTTACGATTGATTCAAGATTGTAGTGCTATTATTGTTGACGAAGCACCAATGCTAAACAAAATTGTATTTGAAAGCATGG
>JAUKPP010200589.1:0-14082 GCA_032273245.1 Phyllaplysia taylori
ATCTATCTATCTATCTATCTATCTATCTATCTATCTATCTATCTATCTATCTATCTATCTATCTATCTATCTAAAACAACAAAAACAACAATAACAAGAATCACAAAGCAGCTACCCAACAACAACTCAAAAGAGCTGCGAAACAAACTAGCACTAGAGAATAAAAAGAACAACAGTAACACACAGCAAGAGGTTAAACAGCCAAAGATGCTGGCGCCTCCATAAACAACTTACTTTATACTAACTCAAACTAACAACAGCAACAAACTCACCCAAGAATGCGAAGAAGGCAAAGACAAATCTACACCCTCTTCTTTCATATCGCACGTAATCTTTACTGCTTTATTTCCCCTTTTTTCTCCAGAATAAGATGGAGGAGGAACGTAAAGTAAATGATGTTTGTATTTTACAATTCCATTGAAACAAATTGGCCAAATAAACGCCATGCCGCTGGAGAAAACATATTAGCATAGCATCCAGATTTTTGTGTTTCTCTACATAGACCTTCGTGATCTTTACTTTCTTTTTCTTTCTTACATTCTTTTGAAGACGGGTTTAATAATGAAGTAATAGATGCACAAAACATATTTTTAAAAAACTTCTTTTATGTTTTGGAACATTATCATGGGTGTGAATTTGAATGCTTTCAAGCAAGGAGTATAAAGAGATTTTTGGTGTTGTTTTTTCAGAAAGAATGCTGATGTAGAATTTTTTAACGTGATTTTCTTCAGGAGGCTTGACTTACGTGCAGATCGCATTGTGGCCCATACTCGTGTCTCTACACAGAAGTGAATGAAATCAGAGAGTAACATGGTACTGTTTAAGAAAAGGCAGGGTCAAAGCAGCCCGTCTATTCAATGAACTTACAGTGTTTCGGGGGACGTAAAACTGGTTATCAGAACCAAAGCTTATTTGGCTGTTTCAGCCTTGACTTTAACTGGCTACAATCTTACCTCTAGGTAAGCATACGAGAAACCCACCTGGTGTAAATAAAGAAGCCGGGGGGATGGAAGACGTAGAGAAGACCAGAGTGACCGCAGGTCATCAAGAACTGAGCTGTAGGAACAGCTGTCCAGGCGATGTCTGTTCGACGTGCCGGAGTGCGCTACAGTCAAGGATGCCGGCCATTTTTGCTTTTGTCTCGGGTTACAACCTGGTGTTACTATGTATTGTGCTTTGGAAGGATGGGCATGTTTAGAGATACGGGTACATTTTTTTTGTGGTTAAACAATGGTAGCTGTTTGTTGGTTTTGATTGTTCTTGGTTTTACACCCCGTGTGAAACTGTAAGGTGAAATTTTAAGACCTTGTGCACAATTGGTTCACCACTATCAGGCAGTGTATGGCGAAGTGATATTTTCTATTACAGCGGTGCTTGTAGACTTGCGTGTTCTTTCGTCTTTTGACCAGTATAGGTAGACTAGCCTCTTCAACCAGTGTATCGTACATCAGGTGCAGAAATGCTTCTTTCAACAGAGGAGACGTAAGCACACTAGCTCACAAAATTGCGTGATAGCTGGGAGTATTAAAATTTAAGCACTAAAAATACTCTCGTATGTCACGCATTGAATTAATTTGTGCTAGGATTGAATTTAGCATTCCTTCAAATCATGTAAATATACAAAGTGAAGAGGGTTGTTGCATACCGTAGTTTCGATGCACGAGCCTCAAACATTTGCAAAGTAACGACCAACAGCTGCAGAAGAAACAAAGCCTCTTGAGAAGCGATTCCTGGTATAGGTTTGACTTACCTCCACCGCCTCGCTGGAACGATAATACATTTACGTAAAGTATACGAATTTGTTCGATTGTCGGTAGAGAAAGAAACGGTTGTTCTTTATTGCATGCAATTTCTTGTTTAGCTATAGAGTTTCGGCATTCATATCGAGGGTCTTGCTTGTGATCAGCATACTATTACTTAGAGCGAGTTTAGATACGGTCTGGCTTTTAAATAATATGTTCTGTGTGTTAAAACTCTGTAGAGGCTGGATATCGTTTTTTAATTTGTTTTTTTTTATAGCAACTACAGAAGGATATGATTGGAACCACCGAAAGTCCGAAAATAAAAGTCTGGCTAGTCACAAGTGGAATTAGTTGAGAGAGTTAATTTTTAAAAGCATCGGCTCAAATTGCACTGCATTTGAACCCATACAATTGCGTTCTGGGGTGGGCTGAGAGGAAAAATATCCCAGCAGAAAAAAACGTAGATCGCCCTAACGCAGGATCGAACTCGGGTCTTCTGCATCATAGGCGAAGAGCCTAACCCTCACACCAGAGCGCCGGCCAGGTGTGTTCCACACATAGCGCCTCACAAACGCCATTCAGGTGTGTTCCACACATAGCGCCTCACAAACACCATTCAGAAAGATGAGCAGAGGATGCCAGAAATTCATGACGTATGGGAATCCTAGCAAAGGCGTGAGTGGATCTAATGGAGCATGAGAAGCCGTAGATCGCAGTCACTTCGCCTATCCGCTGTGCCAGTAGTTAGCTCAACAGGTGGTCTTGCCTGGTCTTATAAAAGGAAAACGCGTTAACTGGAGAGTAAAAAAATACAGTTGAAAAGGCATGAAGGGTGATTTAAAAAAAAATGCAATTTTAATCCAAGTAATTTGTAGAAAACGCAAGAACTTTTGTGAGTTTCAGAAGAAAAGCGTATCAAATACATATTACATGTACAGGGGAAAATATTGGTTATCAAACGTAGACCCCTACAAGGACAAAATAAAAGAAAGGGAAAAAAAATCATACCCATAGCCAAAACACCAAGCAGAACAATTTCTACCCATTATCGAAAAAACATACAAATGTGTGTGTAATGCATTTACGGCGGGGTTAGATATGGCAATCCTACACCTTGGCGTAGTTACACTAGATGTAAATTTCCTGCATACGGTCACAGCTGATGTATTGCTTGGTGTACGCACCAGGGCTTGTGCATCTCTGTTTCTTATTCCTCTTTATGATTTGGATTTGACTTGGTATTATCGAAGACTCCGAGAAAGCTATAGAACAAATCCCCCTCCCCCCACGCTCCCTAAGCAGGCCGACATTAGACGTCATCAGTTGGCACTTATGACAAACTCGTTTCAGTCACCCAGTGCGGTAACCAATGCCTCCGATAATGGCTTCTTTCGCGAGGAGCGCGCTGTTTTATTGTCTCTAATTTGTCTCCAGGGCGTTATGATAATGGTAGACAATAGCCCAAAGGGGGACAACTCCATATTGCGTCATCTTCGACTGGCTGTCCGGACTCGGAAAGCTTCGGGTTTGTGTTTATTATGATATGCGCGGAATCGTTTCCAGAAAATTCGGATAAATAAGTGAAGCAACTTGGGGAAATCTAAATACACGTAATCAAACAAAACTTGTTTTAGTGAGATGAAGTATTTTCAAACAACAAGCATTGGAATTCTTTAGTATACACACATACACAGCTAAAAAGGAAAAAAACAACAACAACCAACAACCCAAAAATACCTCACCACCAACAACAGAAAAGCACCAAACAGATAAACTGTCATCGGCCAAATAGGTAAGAGAGAGATAAAAATAAAAGAGTATTAATTTGATATGTTGGTTTGGGTTTTATAATCTAAATTTGAGATTTTACGTGGAAATTTGGTTTTACGTTAAGGACTCTTAAATGATTCAAAATAATCGAGTAGATCATCCGAATCTCACCATCCTCGTCTAGCTCGTGTTTATGTGATAAGTTGACAGCAGGCGTATAGGGCAATACAAGAGATTTGTTCGCTCAACCCGGGTTGGGATTTATTGTTCTGCCCGAAACTTTTTTCTATAATCTCTTTTCCGATCCCTCTCTCAAACTTCTAGCAGGAAAAAAGAATAAGACAAGGTCAATAGGGCTGATGTTTTGGAAAGGGAAAGTTAGCCCTGAACATTCAAATTCATGTATGGTCGTTTCAAAGCTCGACAATAAGAAATCAGTTTCAGTATTGTTTGATCCTATAACTCTAAGTATTTGTCTTCTAAGAATGCAATCTTCTTTGAAGAACAAGTTACTTACAGGAAGACGATCTCAGCAGAAAGCACAATTCATTCCCACTTGGGAACCAAACTCGTATTTTCTTTTGACAGGTGAACTACCTAACCATTACACCACGGACGCGGGTCTTGGAGGTGTGTGTATAATGGTTTGCTCCCCCTCTTGAGGGGAGGAGCTGGGCTTTTTCGGTCCAATTCTAATGAGGGTCTGTTTTCGGCCCATTCCGAGGAAGGATCACGGGATCCCTTCTCTTTTCCTGTTAGATTATATCTTCCTATTGTTTGGCTTGAAATTTCGGTCTTGGAGGTGGTCCTCATTCTCTTGGGGCTCGGAGACCTGGGGGAATATTTCCGACTTCCGTCTCAGCCGGAGGTCTGCTACAGGCTCACTCCATAAATAAAAGAAACAAATGGAAACTGTTGGGGCCATCGCGAACTGTATAGAAGGCCAGACCAAGGCACCTGGCACCGAGATTTGATAGGCCGAGGATGCTCGGACGTAATACCCATGTAACGCTCGTGTGTAGTGGACAGAAGCAGCACACGCCTGCGCGCGAGTTTTGGATACTACGTTGAGACGATCGCTGCTAAAATCGCTTTGTTTTCGTGGATTGTGGATTTATTTGAATACTTAAGGATCATCTTGTGTGGTTTTTGTGATTCTTTTCATTCATTTGGATATAATATATATATTGTATAGGCGAACAACCTAACCATTACACCACGGGCGCCGGTCTTGGAGGTGGTCCTCATTCTCTTGGGGCTCGGAGACCTGGGGGAATATTTCCGACTTCCCTCTCGGCCGGAGGTCTACTACAGGCACACTCCATAAATAAAAGAAACAAATGGAAACTGTTGGAGCCCGTGCTCTGTCCATCTTTAACCCGGTCTGCAATACACAATCACCTTTGGCTTAGCGAGAAGAGACCCTTTTGTTCCGTTTTCTTACTCGACGCACGGAGGTATCCATTATTTATTTAACGTCCTACAGCTTTATAGCCTCCGCGACGAATAGGCCTAAATGTTTGAGGCAGCATCAAGATCAGCCCAGGGGTGACAGGTGTTTAGTATGAGAAAAAGACGAGTAGAGACAGAGAGGGAATAGATCACGGCTTAGACTTGACGATGTGGCGCAATGGATCTGTCCATGGCCATTAGCTCACTGCCAGGTAGGTAAAGCTATTTCAAACAGGTCTCTACCTGGATAGGGGAAATTCGAAGGAAGTTTTCGATTATTCGAATTTTCTTTAAATGAGCCATGGCGGCATAGAGTAGATTCTTAATTTTCCACACAAGAAAATAAAAAATCCGCTAATTGAACGTTTCCATTTTGTTTTGTTTTAGCTCTTGGTTTAATTTAAACCTGAATATCGCTGAGTTTTCTTTGTTTGTTGGGCCATGGGGTCTTTAGACCGTCGTCAGTGGTGAAATAGTATGCTATCCCCTATATCACGCAGAGGACAAAAGTTCGGTCCCCATTTTGAACGAAGGTCTAAATCTCTCAGCCGAGACCCAAGACTGATTTGCTACGCGTAGCTAATGTCTCTTGGACCGAGATGTTGCGTCCGTCTCAGCCATGTTTGGCACCGATCAGCCGGGGTGAAGTGGTCCTCACCGTGAAGATGATTCCGCTTTGCAATGAAGACAAAGAAATAATTCCCACAGATAAATTATAAGCATTGTTGGTTGTTGGCTTTTTGCTTGCTTTCTTTTACTTTGTTTTTTGTTCTGTCTCCAAACTGTCGTGAGGCGAGTCTTCAAACCACTGGATAAAAAGTTGTGTCCCACATTCGACTAATATAGGAAGAAGTTTCACTTCCATTCAAATATTTATCTACTTTTTCGTATTTCATTCATGTCTACACGTATCAACTCTGTTGAATCCACGTGGATCCCCGACATAAACTTTCTGTTGGGCTTCCACTTCCGTTCAAGCATATCTACATTCGACTATCAAACGAAACAAAACAAATATTATAGAAAAAGGAGACAGTACTGAAAAAAATAAAGAAAAAGTAAGACGACGAAATGAAAAACACATTTTACTTTATAACCTGCATGTCCCAGCTGTAGTTGATAAAATTCATCCGGATTTTTTTGTCGTAACAATTTTTACCCGGCCCTAAAGTCTCGTCTTCCCAACCATGGCTGTGAGCGCTGCTGGCATTCGAACTTGATTGCGCTTTAATGGGCCCCTGCCATCACGGGCAACGAGTCGACCATTAGTTCAAAGTAGGCTTGTACAAAGAGTTAATTTTCATGGATTTAGATATCTGGATTTTCCCTTTAAACTTATTTGGATATCCAAATGATTATCAATTTCATCCCGGAAAGACGCCAAGCAGGAGATTTGAGATTCTCATGAGGTAAATTTTGCATCCAACTGTCTAGCAAAAAAAAAAAAAAAAAAAAAAATCTGTGTCCAAATCGTAGCCAACTCCTCGAGAGAGTGAGCGTACATACACAAAAACTTGTGGAAGGAATTAGTGTGACAGACTGTCACATCAACTACACCACTTCCTTCAATAATTTCAGTATCTAATAATTCTTGTGAAAGTTAAATTTGTATGTGAAAAGTAAAAACATAAAAATTCCCCATGAACATCCATATAATTGGATAATGTCAATAATCCAGTTATCCAGAGATAATGATTTGGATAGTTGGACAGGTATAGTTCAAAGACGAGTCCCGTCTCCAGGCGAGTTAGGTAGGGCTCAGAGATGTCAGAGTAACGGCCTATCTCCATGACTAAATGAGTTTTCCGTATTGTTGCAGAATAGGGATCCAGGGGGCTTATTGAGAGGAGCAGGGAGAAGGGAGAGGGGAGAGAAAGTGTCAGAGAAAGGGGGGGGGGGAGGGGGAGGGGAGAAATGGAGGGAGAAAAGTAGCCAGTCAAAGGCAAGATTATAAGAGATCAAGTAAATTAGACACGAAGGCATGTTTTGATTTGGCAAATTGTATAATGGAGGGAGGAGGGAGGGGGCGGATCTGTTGTCTTAGTGCACTGCAGTTTAGACAACCCTGGCTTTTTCTAGCATGAATATTGAGTACGCGACTGAACTATTCAATGCTGCAATGATGCTCCCTTTGACATTGAGAATTGCTCGCTTATGACGTCGTAATGAAAATATGCCTATTGTACGTTTAAATTAACCTGCTAGTCTAATTCACAGACCTATATTAGATTAATACAATGTTGGGAAGCATTCCCTTTCAGAGGCTAAAACAGCTAAAGAAGCTTGCGCCTCTATATATAAATTACTTTCAACTAACTAAGCATTCCCTTTCTCCGAGAATCACCCAGAGATATTGGATTGAGCTTCCGACACGTTCACTCAAGCAGGAGCAGTTTTGCAAACCCTCAGTGTCACGCGGTACGAAATGACAACGAAACTTGATTGCGTCCCTTGACGATATCAGAGTGCTGTTGTTCCCGTTGTAAATCTGTTCAGGTAAAACTGATGGGGTTCTAAGTACACATTTCACCCTGCTCGGTAAAGGTAACGCCAGTGTATTATTGTTATGTCAGAAACGCCAACTGCTGAAGGCTGAAAGATGTTCTAGCAATTTGTCATGGCAAAGTGCGGAGTTGTAGTGGAAAAGGCAAACGCGAAGACAGCGAGGTAAAGATTTGCAGACTGATCTAGATCTAGATCAATCTGATAACAAAGCCTCTTTTTCTGGCGTTGCTCCTTCTGCAAGTGTGAAACTTAAGTCAATCTTTTTTCATCCTCGTTATCAGTGCTGCCAGGTTTGACAATGAAAAACTGCCAACAAGCGAAAACGTAGGCAATAGAAACTTTGACGCAGTTTTAATTGTAATAATTAGTTTTAATAAAGCACGTTTAAGTGAGTTTCAGAGAAAATAAAAGGTTGTTATGGGCCTGGATAAGAGTATAGAGATGAAATATTTAACCTTTCCGCACTATCTCCTTTGGTTTAATTTGGGTTTGGCTTAACATCTCTTGCGAAAGTTTAAGATATTAAAAAAGAACAGGCTACTTCGACCCTGCCTGTAAGGGCCAACCACTGGCTGGGAGGTACAGTGTCCTAGCAGACTGAAAAAGGGAGATATGACACTCGTATCAAACAAACTGTCCTACGTCGGCTCCGAACTCGCGTTCTTTGTGCGAAAGGTGAATAGCCAAACCGTAGTGAACCAGTCCTGTGGTGTAATGGTTAGGGTCTTCGCCTATCATGCAGCAGACCTGAGATTGATTCGTCGTGAGGGCGATCTGCGTCTTTTTCCTGCTAGTTTTTTTTCCCCCTATCTTGCTTGAGTTGGCCCTGACAGGCAGGGTCGAAGTAGCCCGTCTCTGAAATGACCTTAGAGTGTTGCGGTGACGAAAAGCTGGTAACCAAACCAAACAGCAGCGGCACCCTCCCCCCTCCCAAAAACAAACACACACAACAACAACAACAACAAACAAACAAAACAAAACAACAACAACCCAAAAAACCAACAACCGGAGCCACTCGTTTCACACAAAATACCCCACATCAGCTTCGAACTCGCGTTCTTTATGTGAAAGGTAAATAGCCCAATGGCTACACCACAAACGCTGGTCTTGATGTCTACCGTCAGTGATCTCATCAGAATCCTTTCTGCCACTTGGCACCAGGAGTGGTGAGAGTTACCGCTCTTGTTACCAGATAAACAATTTGCGCTGGCGTGTAGGAATGGGGAGACAACTCTATCTATTGTCTCTTCTAATGGCGCGCATCTGGCAGGATGCTTAAGCTGGGGCGATTGACAATCGAAGAATTCGGGACTGTTAGCCGGTTAGTCGATTTTTTTCTCGACCATGACGGATTAGTCTGCGGAGAAAGCCATAAATAAGTGTATGATTTAGATAGATTGATACGTGGTTGCATAAAATAATGATGTGTTTGGTAAGTTATGGAGAAATACGGAAGAAAAAAAGAAAGATAGATAGATAGATAGATAGAGAGAGAGAGAGAGAGAGATAGAGAGGGAGAGAGAGAGAAGGAGAAGGCAAATATAGTATGCAAAGCGGAACGAGAACCCACACAGATAGAATAGCCCTATGTCATAGAACCTCCTCGGTGCTGTGGTGTAATGATTAGGCTCTTTGCCTTTCATGCGGAAGACCTGAGTTCGATCCCAAGCGCGAACAATCTTGCTTTTTTCCTCTAGAATTCGTCCCTCTCAGCTCGTGTTGGCCACAGGAGGCTGGATCGAAGTAGGCTAGATCGAAGTAGCCTGTCTCTTAAATGTCCTTAAAGTATTGCATGGAGCGTAAAACTGGTAACCGAACAAAAAATACAACTTCATTTTCCTTTAGGCTGACACTTTTGAAGCCAGGAAAGCATTGATTTTGCGGCGTTGACCGTTGGGGCAGAAACCTCGCAGGAGTAGTGACTCATTTCTTTTGTCAGGATTACTCTTTCTTTTCCTCTTCCCCCTCCATATTCGTTAAGTGATGATAGAATTGATTATTGCCATTCTTGACAAAAACTCGTAACCTACAAAGGTTGTCGTTATCAAACCTCGTAAACCACCTTCTGGCGAGTTACGAGGTTTCATTACTCCAATAAGACTGAAGTGAAACCTCGTAACCCACGACAATGGTATAATTTGTTTTATGTAAAACGTTTTTTCTTTCAATAATCAAGTTTTAAAGGGGTTTATATTCGTTATATTATTATATTCCAACTTTGGCAAGAATAGCCCGTTTAACTCCATAGAAAAAGTTATTTGTCTCTCTTGAAAAATTTGTCTCGCAAGGGTTACGAGGTTTCAACACTCCACTAGCGTTATAGTTCAGTTTCTTTGCTCAGATGTTGATGAGCGGTTAGTTGATTGTATCGTTGGCTCGATTAATTTTGATCGAACATTCATCGTTACTATGAGCGAGAGATGAAGCGAGCGGAATATACTCCTGAAACTCTCCTGAATTCAAAGGAAGAACTGTCGTCTTAATCTGTTACACCGGTGGGGGATGTTGCCGCCATTTTGGTCGTCATGTGACCTTTGTGGTGTGCAGAGATAGGAGAGTACCGTGGTGTAGGAAAGTTCTTGATTCTCCTCTTGAACCGGCGCTGTGGTGTAATGGTTAGGCTCTTCTCCTATCATGCGGAAGACCCGAGTTCGATCCCGCAAGTGGGTGATCTGCGGTTTTTTTTCTGCTGGGATTTTTCCTTTCAGGCCGGGTTGACCCTGACAGGCAGTGTCGAAGTAGCTCGTTTCTTAAATGACCTTTACACTGTTGCAGGGGACGTAAAACTGGTAACCATCATCATCATCATCGGCCCCGCAGTGTAGAAAATGCATTAAAACTTCGAGAGAACAAATAGAGAATCCAAACCCCTATCTCCAGTCTCCAAGTAGACTGAGGCTGATTATTTAACCAAAAGGCCGCCGAGACAGTTGGATTTGACTGCGACATGAAACATCAAAGGGTACCACTTTCTCGTGAAAGACAAAGGTGAAAAAAATGTATGTTAGCTTTCCATCATCCTCATAGCCACGACTTCTCTTTCGTTCCATTTCGTACAATCTCTGAACTTCTGCTAAAACGAACGAAAAACATTTTACTTTATAGCTAATGAGCTAAAGTCCCATTTTGTCTCTGCAAAGATTTGGAGATAGAACAAATTTGAACGAAACGGACGTCGAATATTGCAGTCTTTCCTTTTTTTCCCCCCTCTAATTCCTGGATGGTTGCCCGCCCTGGTTGGCGTAGCTATCGCGTGACTGTTAGATTAGATAGGATGGCTCCCAGTCTTAATTACATGTCTCGACTCCCCTTCGTCCTCTGCTTTCCTGCGTGCCCAGAGCTATGTGGGCAATCTCCAGGGCACTACAGGCCATCCCTTACTCTCCCAACCCTATACTAAACCTCATTTACATAGGGACTCAGGTCCCCATTCAATTGATTTATCTTGTATTATATTCTTTTTTGTTTCCGCTACGCATCAGATGTCTGATAGCTGTTTATCGTTGGTAGACTGTTGGATTGTTGTTTTTGAGCGGGGATGTCCTCAACACAGAAGCAAAAAACGCGATTGATTGCTCTTATTTTATCTAATCATTTACGTACAATTTTGTTAAAATAGCCAGTCTACAAGGAATTGTGAAATCGAGCAGGGAGATTCGCAATATAAAAGAAAAAAAAAGAAATAATTTACTCTTATTATTCTTGCTAGTAATTTGGAAATAAATTCGTATAATTGTTTGAATCGCCAGTCTGTGAGGCTAAAGAAGACAGATTTTAGAAGTTAGTCTAAATGATTGTTGCTTTTTAAATCTGTCGGTTATAGGCAATTACGGACAGATTACAGAAGTTAGTATAAATAACTGTTCTTTTATACATCTGTTGGTTATAGGCAATTGCGTAAGATACATTATAGAAGTTAGAGTAAATAACTATTCTATTTTAAATCTATCGCCTATAGGCAATTGCAGATAGATTATAGATAACAATCTAAAGAACTGTTGCATTTGGATTTTTAAAAATCTGTTGGTCTGTTATTCTGTCTTTTTCGAGGTCTGTCTGATGTCTGTCTAACTATTGTAATCTATAATCTGGCACTCCTAGGCTAAGTGCCTCCCCGCGTCGTCTGGTATAAATTGTATCTCGTATCAGACATCATGTAGAATAATTTTCAACGTCTACCACCGCTTCATCAGCGAATTTCTTTTATATCATAATAATATTATCTTTCACCAACATTCTCGTCCCTGCATGCTTTCCCGCAAAACTGCGGCAGAAGTAAATATACAGCCAGCTCCCAGCGAAACATAAATCCTAATGAACCTGTCGACCCACAAAAATTCTATAACTTAACCTCGAAAAGGCAAGAGGGATGCGGTAAAAATAGATAGTCAAGAGGCAAATTTTTATGTAATTACCCCTTTTCTAAATTTAAAAGACAGCTATAGCAATTAAAACTCACGGGTTCTTACAGGGAGGGGGATATAATTATTTCAATGCGTGAAAAAGCATGGGAGTTCCCGTAAATTCACAAGTGGGTGGATTGAAATAAGTGGGGAAGTGGGTGAGGATTTACATTGCTTCTCTGCGTTAAGAAAGAACGACGTGACTGTCCGAAGTTGCGCTCATCTGAGAATAAGGTTTTTTTTTATTTTCTTTCTTTTTCTTTTTTAAAAATATCCAACGCTTATGGTGTAACATATGATATTTTGGTACATTAAACGTTAATGGTTTTAAAATGACTTTCCCGTTAAACGCACATCTCTCATTTTCTATTCCCTCACAATCGTATAAAAGTTACTCGTACTCTCTGCTACAAACAGAGCACACACACATACACACAAATACACACATGCACACACACATACACACACACATACACACACATACACTTACACACAACGCACACACAAATACACACACATACAAAAATACACACATACACACACATACACACATATACACACTAAAACACACATGCACCCACATGCACACACATGCACACACACACGTACACACAGTACATATACACACATACACAACCACACACACAAACACATACAGACACAACACACACACATGCACACACATACATACACACAGCACACACACACACAATCAATCCCTCGTTTCAAACATTTAACTGATCTTACTATATTGCATTCTGTGAAACCTCAATCGAACCAAACCATGCTCAGCTTCTCTCAGGCCATCTGAAATTGAATAGTTCTTGGCGTATCAAAGGGCAAACTTTCAGAGAGAAGAATTTGTTACTTAGGTGGCTCTTTTTTAAATTTTATCATATAGAAACCGGCTTGTTTGGCTGTTTTAGCTTTGGCACTGAAATGAATAATCAATACAATAATTCGAATTTCATAACTGCGATCATGTTAATTTCTGGATTTTTCTTAAACGATGGTGTAAAAGCTATGTTCTTCGCCTATTACGAGGAAGACTTGAGTTCGATCCCACGTATGGGAGATCTCTGTATTTTCCTGCTGGAATTCGTCCCTCTCAGTCCGGGTTGGCCATGGAAGACAGGATCGAAGTAGCCTTTCTTCTAAATAACCTTACAGTGTTGCAAGAGACTAAAGCCAAATTAAATAAAAACCAAACCCGTACAATAATATACTCGTATAGTTACCCAGCCGAGAAAGAAGGCTAACTCGTACAGTGTTCCACGGCCGCTTAACGCCACCTTGATGAAGTGCTGGCTCGCTTCCACTCAGGCCGACTCAACATTAGCTAAGAATATTGTGAGCCAAAAACTGAGCTCTTTATGTCTTTTCCAGCTGGTAATGCGAATTCAACAGACCTCAGGATTGCATTTTTTTCCCGGTATTTCTAATATTTTTTTCTTTTTGTTTTACGTGTCTTATTTATTTTTGTTCAAGTTTTTCGTTATGTTTATGATTGTATTTCTCTCAATCATTATAATGTGCACTAATTTCTCCTTCTTTTTGCTGAGACATGCCGTTAATTCACATTTTATGTCTCTGAGCTTTAGTGAGGCGAATAAAATGGGGCATTTTGCTTTTCAGCCAGCAATTAAGTTGAAATCATTTTCTCATCTCGCAAAAAATTAGAAATATTGCAGAAAAGAAGCCAGCTGACAAATCGTCTGTTTTATTGTGCGCACTCCGAAGGTCATCAGCAGATTTGGTAAAGCTGTTAGGCTTTTTTTACTTTCCACTCAGGAAACGGTGGTTTGAGTTCCAAGTGAGGAAGTTTTTAAATCAAGCACCTCTCTTTGCTTAGAAGTGGCATCTCTCTCAGCCCGCCTTAGTCCGAACAGGCTGTGTCGAAGTAACCCGTCTTTAAAGTGGTCTCAGAATATTGCAAGAAGCCAAAACCAACAGCAACTCTTCTTTGTCTCGCCTCTTTTATTATTTTCCGTCCCTCTTGTTGAAACAACAGTAGTAGTAGGAGCAGTAGTAGCAGCAACAGTATTAGCAATCACTGTGGTTTTAGTAGTACATTGTAGTAGTAGTAGTAGTAGTAGTAGTAATAGTTGCAGTAATAATGATAGTAGTAGTAGAAGTAGTAGTAGTAGTAGTAGTAGTAGTAATAGTAGTAGTAGTAGTAATAGTAGTAGTAGTAGTAATAGTAGTAGTAG
>JAUKPP010200700.1:0-14081 GCA_032273245.1 Phyllaplysia taylori
GACGAGGCGTAGCAAAAACGGGACACCGGGACAAGGCCTCGAAATCAGTGAAAAAACGGGACAAATAGGCAGGCCTGGAACAATGCTATTGCAGTTACGGATAATAAAGACTATGATTATTAAAAAGAACACATATTATTCTTATCTATTTATTATTCATTTTTCACAAAAATGCGAGATATGCTTTGGTATTTCTGAAAACTAACAAAAATGTATGAAATGGCTTTTTAAGTAGTCATCTATTTGTGAATATAACCAAAGAGTGTAACTAATCTTCAAAAATGTGAATAAATGTAGAAATGGCCGAGGACAAAAATTTTTTACACTTTGTTTATTATTTCAAGATGGCCATCATTTCCATGGTTATGAGCAAATCTGAGTGAACAGTCAATGAAGGAATGAGAGTACATTTAATTTTACCCATGATAGTAACTTATTAAATAGTTTTTTCCCCCGCCGCTGATGGTAAAAAGTGTGTAATGATTGTCGAACCCCTAAAGATTAATGCAGCTGTAAGTGAAACCTATCACTGGGCTGCTCACACGACCCCCCCACCTCCTCAATAGGCCAACTTCTAACAGCATTTTGATCAACTCAAGTGCAATGAAAAGTGCATCAAAAGATGGCCATTGCATATTTTATACTTTATACCAGAACAAATTGAATTTGATCCAACAAAACAAACTTCATTGTTTGCTGCAGCATTGAATTGATAGAATCAATTCAAGACCAAATCAACTCATTTGAAAAGTAAACCCCTGCTGTTCAGTGGGTATCCAATACTCACTGAATGCAATCCAGAATTCCCAATGGGTGGAAAGAAGCAATGTTTGAGATTCCCAATAGGTGGAAAGAAGCAATATCTAAGAAGACATCAACCTTAAAAAAAATATGGAACCGCATGCGCACAGAGCCTTGTGAACCTACTATTTCAGCTCCTTTTGAAGAAGACCTTCAATTAAAACAGCTCACTGGGGAAATGAAAGTGATCAAACAATGTCAGTAAACTACTCACAGTGGGAGGAGGTCCAGAGATGGGTGGAGGGAAGAAAGGAGCGTGGCCTGGTGGAGGAACATGCCCTGGTGGTGGAGCACTAGACACTGGGGGCAAGTTGCTTGTTGGCGGCAGACCAACTCCTGAAAGAAAAAAACGTACAGGTTTGGTTTGGCTTCCTTATCAGTTATACGTCTCTTGCAACACTGTAATATCATTTAAAAGACAGACTACTTCAACCCCAACCCTGCTGTCAGAGCCAATCTGGACTGAGAGGGACAAATCCAACAATGTACAGGCTTATTTTCCTGCCAAGCCCTATATGATGAAAACCGGCTAGTGTATTAATAACTACCTTGATCAGGAAAATACTGGGATTTTTAGATGAGAGAAAGTCGATGGTCAACATTTAAAAATTAACCTGTGTTTTCAGGCTCAGAGCTCTACCTACCAGCAGGTCCACTCAGGTGTGGGGGTCTTACTCCTGGCGGGGGTACAGGCTGAGGGGGTGGGGGGCCGCCTGGAGGAAATGCTGCTGGAATGAAGAAAAGAAATGAAGAAAACATGTATGAAAGCAAAGGTGAAGAAAGCTGTTGATACCCGCTGGTAGTGAATAGAGAACAAGATAACATTTAGGGTGAAGGAGCAACAACGTAGCAAAAGATTTATTTTCCATCTCGTCAACAATCCCCTAAAACTGACATACAGAAGTCGTGCTACCGGACTCATAGGATGGCAGAACTGGCCATATAAAAAATATGACCAAACTGGTCAAAAAGATGTGACGAGAGAATGTTAGAATTGGCAACAGGAGTTCATGATCGAGAAGGCAGAAAAATATTTGACAATCAAAAAAGAGCGGCATGCATCATTACCTTCCTACACTTTTACGTTGTTCAACCAACTGGCTCCACGAAGCTAAAAGAGCTCACAGAGTTACATGACCGTGAGCACTTGATATGTTTCCCAGAGTCACTTGATCAATCACATCCGCCCCATTCAATCCTACACAATTTAACTGCAATCAAGTGTTCATAACACTGCAGGTAGTAACAGAAATTATTCATGAATGGACTTGAGATTGCATCAAGGAGAGCAGAAACTACAGAAAATTACACAGCAGACTATGTTTCCAAGATCCGAAATTTACTTCTCAAGAATATGGGCATGGATAAACCAGTAGACAGAAAAAATGTTTTAAATCTCTATCTTACATAACAGCATTAACCCAGAGCAAAGAAAATGAAGAGATAACCAAGGTATTTATGATACTTTCCATTAAGTCTTGTTAATGTACCGTACACAACTAATTCACAGAGCAAGTGGAGAAAAGTCATGACATAATGGAACCATTTCACAATTGCGCATTCGTGTTAGAAAAATCTTGTTATGATGTGTGGCAACTCTGAATCCTGGCTATACCTGTACACCTATAAAATCCAATGTATCCCGGGCACATAATTCTGACCCTAGGAAAACTATACAAAAATCAACTTGAGCGATGCCTCCTTTTACACAAAGTTACAAGAGTGACAAAGTAGAAATATACTTTAATTACACTCAGCTCAGAACCCAAGTTTTCATACTGCAAACAAAGAAGAAAAATGGAAGGGGGAAAAGGTCACCCTTTCCTTCAACAGCCATGAATATGTATCACCTTGCACCCACCATTGAAAACCAGCAGCTTAACATTGGGGTAGGGAAAATTAACAGCAAGGGAGGGGAAAAGAGAAGAATGAAGAGCTCTGAGACAGCTCCCGGGCCAGGTACAATAATTTTGACAATGAAATGTAAAATGTTAAAGTATATAGTGTAGTCTTGAGTCATGAAACCTTTTCAGTCTAATTGCGTATTCGTGTTAGAAAAATCTTTAAAGAAAGAAATAAACACACAAAAAGATAGCCTTAGCCCATGCAGGATCAAAATAAATAAGACAGAAAAGAAAAAAGATGCATTCAAACCAGGAACCTTGCAACCTCTCACGACATAGATTTACATTTACAAGTGTGCAATTCCATTCAAAGCTGCTTACTAAGTTGACTTTATGTCACTTCAGCTTCTTCAGGGTTAAAGACAATTAATCTTAATATTCACAGGCAATTTCTGAAACTTTCAAGGGCTTTATAACTGTTCTATTAATGAGGACATATTTCAACATTATTTTGAACACACAAATTAAACAGAAATTAAGGAAACTCTAATGAATTTTATACTGAATGGATTTTATCCTAAGCTGGTTAAAGCATAACTGATTTGGTAAAATCTAATAGACTTCTTCACACAAAATCAAGTTTTACTGCAATACTGACTTCCTACAAGGTTGGGAAAAAGACAACAGACCAAAAGTAATGCCAAAGAAGAGTAGGCACAAGCAGGGAGGTGAGATTGAATTTGAAAACAAAAATTACATTGCATCATCTCCCACTCGGCTGATGAGCAAGAAAATAAAAATGCAAGCAAATAAATAAGGTTCTGCAGGATGACCTATGCTCCAGCCGGAGCACAAAAATTTAAGTTAAGTAAGTCATTAACATCAACAAAACATCATTGCTGAACTCGAAGCCTTCTTTTAGCATCCTATACATTGTGTACATACAGTTTTACAAATTTCTACTAGGTGGACTTTTGGCTACAGAAGTTAACATCTCCTTGACATGACAAGATACTAGGGACTGATAGCCTCAAAATTTGATAAGATTTTACTTCCAGCACATTGAAAGTCAGTGTTCACAAGCATCAAAGAGAATATAATATTTTTGTTTAATATAAGCATGCGCCAAGATCCTTGTCCTCGGATATGACACAGACAGGATTGGGATGGGGATAGCTGGAGAAGACAGCACAGATTAGGACACATTGGAGAGCTGTTGTTGATAGCCTATGCTCCAGGTGGAGTGAAGGGCATAACTAAGATCATTGTCCAAATTCCAAGTACAAAAGAAATCAGAAAATAAAAAATGGTTGGCTGGCAAGAAAAAGTGTAGGAAATAGAATAAAAACTTACTGCCCGGGGGTGGAGGCTGTGCTTTAATAATAAACAAAGGAGAAACAAAAGTAGAACATATTCCATAAGGACTCTAAATTTCTGCTAATAAAATGGTCTCACATCTACTGGACTTTACATCTTTAGCCCAGAACTTGTAGAAAAACAAACTACAGTCGAACCTGCTCTTGCCACCACCTGTACTATTGACAACTTCTCACTTTCTCCCATGCGTTTTTTATATATATATTGACATTGTTCAAGACGACCACCTGTCCAACGCGACCGCCACAAACCTTTTTACTGACTAACAGCCACAAAAACCTGCCAAGACGACCACTGGATTCTCTTTTTACCCACCACATTGCCATAAGTATAGGTGCCTATCGCTGTGGACGAGTGATGAGTCTTTGTCCTAGCCGCCAGCGATCATTCTTTTCACCCATCTTTGTTATGTATTAGCCCAACCTACAATGTATACACTTGCTGACCAGCACTGAGTATTGGCAAGATTAGCGCTTACTACCCATGATGATCATTGGGTAACAAACTTTCAGCTGTGGATGAGTGTGGCAGGCGACCATCTTAATTCATTCACCTGTCCTTATTAGCCCCTACCTACCATAATTCGCAATAGGCTTGCAGTGTAATTCGTGGCCAACACCAAATGAAGGCAAAGCCAACTGTCCCTCTGTTGACCCAGTCCGTAACAACAGACTTGCTTGTTTGTTGAGTGACGACAGCATGTTTCTTTGTTCCCCCTGGCACTCTATTTCCCTTATCTAATACATTTTGAGCAACAATATAAATATTGGCAAGGAAAAACAAGCAAACTTTTTGAAACATCCCACTTTTTTCAATTTCCCATTCATCTGAAGAGAGGAAGTAGAAAGGGTTTTATTTTCACTTAATATTCATCTGACCCGTCCAAGGCGACCATTTTCTATCGACAATGAGTGGTCGTTTTGGGCAGGTTCAACTGTGTTGGAACAGGCGTCCTTCAGTCTAAGCATGATGAGGTGATACCAGTCACATACGAACATTCAATGTTTAACTGAACAGGGCAAGGGAATATTAATAGTCAGACAGCTGAAAGGAAATTATGAGGGAGCGTTTTAAAGTCTCTACCTTCACTGTGAAGTTGTTTTGATTTAGCAAATCCATTACACACATTTAAAAGATATACATAATCCTATGCGGATTTATAAAATATAATCATGTTAATATCAGCTCCTGAATTGTGTTTTACGGTTTCAAGAAAGGGCTGATACAAGGTATGCCTACAGAAACTAACTTGTTCTTTACAATGTACAAAGAATGGATACCCATTGTGCACATGTGGTGCTGCAAAGCCGCCTTCATATGTAACTGAACCATTGCTGTGCAAATCTTTTTTAAAAACACCCCAAATATCCTAGATAAAAATTAAAAGGAAGTAATTAGAATAAGACAACTGGGTGACAAAGAAGGTCTAGATAAAAAATGAGAACAACATGTACCAATATAATATAAAGATTTGAATAAGTAAATTAGGTGAGCATGGAAACTTTGCAACTTCACACTGAACAGTCAAGTCAAACCAACGATAATAAAAAAAAACAGCCACACTAAAGCCATCCCGGACATTTCAAGGTATTTCTTAAAATTTACACAAACCTAAATTTCTAGGTGGTGGGCCCCTCAGAAAGTCCTTAGGAGGTGGGGGCCCTCCTGGCCCAGGGGGCCTTCCTGTTGACACAAAGAAACACCAGTAATAACAATGCCGATACTGAGCTTGATGGTTATCACACCACAACAAATGCACCTTTTCAGCAATTCTTGCGGGACAATAACAATGAAAAAATTGATTTTGTGCCTAAATATCATGACACAAAGAAAATTCCAAATATTTTTCTTGATTACTAGTAGAGCCCACGTTCTCTGAAGGTACAAAGAGTTTTAACATTTAATGAAATGGAGGTTGTGCAAAAAAATGTTCAAAAAATTATAATATTTCAACACGCATCCTGACCTCTACATCCATCTTCATTCCCCCCCACCCCCCTCTCTCTATTTCCTTCCCACTCCCTCTTTCTCCTTAATATTTACCCCCCCCCCCCCTTTCCCCCTTATTGCTCTCTGCCTCTTTCTGTACTGCTGATTCAATTTTTGTAACAGTACAGGACTTCTCACAATTTCCCCAACACTTCCGACCCAGGAGCGCAATTTTTCCAGATTTTTCAGAAATACACACATAAGCACTTGATTTGAAAGTCACTTTCATAGTGAAAGTAGGGAGAAGTTAAAAACATCAAGTTGAGAACAAACTTTTTCAAAAATATAAAAATTAATAGCATGCAAAAACTGGTTTGTTTAATTGATTACACCAGCAAAGCACATAGTCGAGACAAATTTTTTAAGCGCTAAATGATCGAAATCTGTTCAGTAATAAAACCCTGAGCCCGAACACAAAAAAAAAAAGTTGTTTTTTTATTAGATACTCATAGTAAATACACGAACATATTGGACATGTCACCAGACTGCTACATTCAAGAAAATGATATTGCAGAAGGTCACACAAAAGTCCCTACACTTACTCAAAAGTATAAAAAAAAGACATTTTCACAAGGCTGACTGCTTGCAATCCTTACATTTGCCCTGGGCCCACACAAGCAACACAATGCATGCTCTATGTGACATCCTGAAAGCACTTTTGTTGTACCATGCTCTATGTGACATCCTGAAAGCACTTTTGTTGTACCATATAAGAGGCTGGTACCATAAAATCAAGATGTTTCTAAACATCTCACACATAAAGGCAGTTATCACATTGTCACATGATCACCTTACAAAACAATTTGAGACAGACCTCCAATAAACCTAGGCTACAAAGCTGTCCTAAAATAGGAGTAAAATTTCATGCAAAAATGCACACTTCAACTGATTCATTTGAGCATTCAGCCCTGGTCATAAAAACTATAAATACATGCAAATGTTTAACTTGACTGTTGTTACAGCGCGAGTACATACCATGGGCATAATAAGCCAAAAGATCAAATTAAGAAATCAAAACCTCAGGCAATTATTCTCTTAGCTTGTCATAAAGTGGATTCATTTAAGCAAAAAGTATCAAAGGAGAGATACAAACTGATGCTGAAATTTTTTTTCAAGTGTGACACATGGTTGTCCATACCCGTGAATAGAATCATTTTCTTCTCTTTGTGTCACTTCAAGTAAAAAAAAAAAAAACTAATTTGCTTTCATAGATGATTTCATTTGCTTTCATACATGATTTCTATAAATGTCAATGGATGTCAACAAAACTTTGGCAGATACCTGGTGATATCGTTTGTAGTTGATTTTCAAGTCAAATTTTTTATTCAACTCTCGTAGAAACAAAATCAAAGTGCTAAAACTAAGTGTAGAGATGCTGTTGCACATGTGAATATAGCACAAGCGTCCTGGATACAATATACCCTTATGTAAATGTCTCAAAGGTACATTGCAGCCAGATTGCAGTTTCTGTGATAGTAAATGAATGGTCTCCATCTGCTACCGTATGCATGGAACTGTACACCCGTTATCAGTACATCGGAGTGTAGAAATTGTAAACATCGGAGTGTAGAAATCGTACAATGAATTCCAGCATGAATGCAATACTCGTAATGTATTTTTCCATACCCTAAAGCTCCCTGCTTGCAAGCAATTTTGTGAGGTAGTGTGAGTACAACCTGTCTATTGAACTTACTAACATCAGATGGAAGTTTTATGCATGCGGCAGCTAGACCATAAAAGCAACACACTGTTCCTAGAGTACAGCTTACCTGGTCCTGGGGCTCGGTCCCAGTCAGGCCTGATGGGTGGAGGAGCTCTTGTGTCTAATGGCGGCATAGGCCCTCTCAGATGTGGGGGCATGCCAAGGCGAGGAGGCTGTAATGACAAGCATTTGTACAACATTATATTAAGAATAATGATGCTCTGGTGTCATTTTATTGTCAACCTTTTGCAAACCGTATGACATCCTTGCATTACCACTAACAACACTAATACTGCACGATTCTTATTATTTCACACACTCAATAAGTGAAAATGGAGAGACACAAATTCCATTTTACAATTGGTTTCCAAACATTAAAATGGAATTGAATACCTCAACTCATGATGACTCTGTGAACTTCTCATACACCCAAAAAGGCAGGTGCTTATGATTTAATACCCAAAAAGTTCACAAATGCAGGGGCTGGAACTGTTTGTTTAACCATGAATATCAATCTATTTTACACAGGCAAAAAAATAGCCTGAATTCGATAGAACCAGAGGCTATATATACTGTGAGAGCATTGGGTTGTAACATGACAATTGAAACAGGATACAGCTTTTATCTGTACAAAGTGACAATGAGGTCAACTGAATTGACAAAATGAACATGCAGAGCTGCAATACAGCCATTCTTCAGTGGACTACTAACAGGAATATACTGTCACTATTGTATGATATTAGCATAAAGCCATTTTGGTACTTTTGAGATTTCAAGAAAAAACTGGGGGGGTTTGTCACGCAATGACTATTCTAAATTGATGAATGTATTTAAAATCATTGCTGGAACATTTTTATTTCAAATTAAAATAACCCTCATTCTCCTCAATCCAATTATATAAATATTAAAAAATGTCACAAAGTCTGACTAATATTGTCATACAGCACTGACAATACAGAAATGGGATGTTTGGTTTGGTTTGGTTACCAGTTTTACGTCCCCTGCAACACTGTAAGGTCATTTAAGAGACGGGCTACTTCCACCCTGCCTGTCAGGGCCAACCCGGGCTGAGAGGGAAAAAATCCCAGCGGAAAAACCCCAGATCGTCCACGATCGGGGATCGAACCAGGGTCTTCCGCATGCAAGGCGAAGCTAACCATTACACCACAGCGCCGGTTGAAATGGGATGTGGAAGACATTAATCAAACCCAAGTAGAAAACAAACCTCTACCCCAGGTGGTGGCCCCCGTGGTCCCGGTGGGCCAGATTGTCCAGGTCGAGGTGGCATTGGAGGCATGCCTGGTGGTGGTCCTGTCACAGGCGGAAGAGTGCCAGGTGGCGCAGTAGACAAGTAGTCTGTGCAAGCGCGGACCAATTCTGCCAGACAGATAAGACATACATGTAGTTTATTTATCCCTCATCTTCCATTATTCACTGTTGAATGGGCAAATGACTGTTTAGTTGAAGTAATACAGCAATATCGATTCCAAAATGTCACATTAGTGACAGTAAGTAGATCAGAACAATAGCATAACAAGGAAGAAGTAGAAGGAACAAACAATGCTTGAGCCTCCATTAACCACACACAAATGAGTTAAGTGAAAAAAAAAAGAAAGAAAGAAATATGAGATGAAGGGAAAATATACAAAAAACAATAACATAACTCCAGACTTACGAGCAAAGTTGATAGGAGGTGCCCCTCGAGGAGGAGGTCCCGACACAGATGGTGGGGCTCCTGGTCTTGGTGGTGGTGGTCCACTAAGACGTGGAGGGAATCCTGGGGCTCCTGGGGGTCCACCAGGTGGCGGTCCACGCTTATCTGCTGAGATGTAAAAGTAATATTGTACATACCACAGAAATGTTAACAGTGTCTGACTGATAGAGCACACTATTGCGTCAACTCTTTTCGGTTGGTTGCAGTTTTCCTTTATTGTGAGATATGAAACATGGCAAGAAGAATCAATTCATGATAATGTTCTTCAGATTCCAATTCTTAATATAATCAAGCAACTTCCTAAATGCAATGACTGACTAGACAAAATTGAATGAAGAGTAAGAAAATAAGTGGGGTGTTTACTTTGAAACTGCTATTTTAAAAAAATGTCCCTTTTAAGAGAAAAAAAAATTATCATCATCAGTCTAAGCATAGCAAACGGAATGACCCCAAAGATCCCAGGCCGAGAAAAGGTTAGTTATAATTAGTCTGCAACTTACCAATTTAAAAGTCTGCAACTTACCAATTTAAAGTATGTTAAAAAAAATTACGAGAATTCAATATTTTTCTAGAGAGTGGCACTCACGATAAAATCATGAGTGCACTCTTTAACCTACAAAACTGACTAGATAAACATTTCAAGGACCTACCATTTCTAAAATTGCCATTGGGGGTGCTGTCTCGACCTGGGGGTCCACGGTCTTCCCTGCGGTCTCCATCACCTGGTCCACCAGTCTTACGAGCCTGAGCCTCAAATTGATTCAGTGCCTGCTTGGTGAAATGGCTAACTTGGGGCACCTGTCCATGCAGCTCCTTCCGGGGTAACCGGTCGAAGATGATGCGTGATGACTGCTCTGACCCCACAATAATTAGAGCAAACCTGGACAAGGATAAGCGTTGAGAATTATGTGAATCTACCATCCCAAAACACACACCAAAGTTAAATACAGCAATAATTTATGCGGTCTACTTCCTATACACACTGACATTTAGTCACTTACCCCCAGAAACCTAACATGGCCAATGGAGCGGCACACAAATGTAAGAGAATATTTGGCATTCCGAACAGAATTTAGACAGACTGAAAACAGAGCAGAGTAATCCATATATTGGCTACTCATTGACACCAATGACAAAATTACTTTTATCACTCTAACAAAAGTGTAAGGTGGTTTAGTTGGGTTTTTTTTACAAGGAGGTTCTTTTCACATTGAATAATTCTAAACTGAAATAACTCTTAAATGGTTGAAGATATAAATTAATGTGGGGGGGGGGGGGGGGTTGGTTTTGCGGAGTTGGTTCTTTGCCCCTGGTAATGCAGGGTGCAAATTGACGCAACTCCACAACAACGACACAACTCGCATTTAACAGTTTGCCCGAGTTCCATTTCACACGAGAACTTGACTTTGCCAGACTAAACAACATTCCTGACCCAGAAGCACTGAGTCTCAACTTTTCAAAATGCTCACGAAGCTATGTTGAAGAAAAATCATTCAAACATGTTTGATTTCCATTCAACTGTTGTGCGTTGTGCGAAAATGATTAATTGGCATATGAAGACGGAGGAATCCTGGCCCTGTCGTGGTCATTTGTTGGGTGTTGTGGCACATCGTGTGCATTGAGCTTAAAATCCATTGTAAGTTGATAAAAAGAAAGGGTTGAACTGCTTTCTAAAAGGCATAATTACTTTTGCATACCACCATACAAATGTCAAAGGTATTGTGTGTTTTAAGATTTAACCCGAACATTTATAGCTTTCCCACTGAATGATCAAGACATGCTCACCCCTTTGATTGCCCATTGGCTCTGTTTTCATAAAATTTTATTTCCAGCAAGTCTGAAACTCCAATTGAGCTCATAGCATCTGTCAGATCTTGATCTGTTGTCCACTGGAAGAAAAAAAAGCCACACAAATCTTTCATTACCAAGGTTTACAAATATAAATCAACATTCAAGTGCTCTTTCCTGAGCTACATCTACAAACAATTCCTCTTTTTCATCTCACTGTCTTACCTTACTGACTTGATGTGACTCTTTTATCTTAATAAAACAATCTGACAATAAGGAAGGGAAATCACAACGCTCAAACTCCACAGAAAAAAACTGAAGTAACAAAGGATATAATGGAGAATAATTCATTACATTAGAACTTTTGACTTTTACTTTCCAACTTCATTCTTCATAAAAAACAAAATTCGTTCAAACTTCTAAAATCAAAGAGGGATATGATGTGCTCCCAGTTGAAAAGGAAAAAAACTTTATCTTACAGCTAGATCCCCTTGTTCTTCATTATAATACTCAAATAATTAAAACAAACTGAAAGTACCCATCCTTCATACATACCCAAGTAAGGTTTCCAATGTAGAGCATGTGTTTTTTGCCAGTGTGAGTGGTTGTTGAAGTAGAGGATGGCAGAGATGTGCTGTTTGATCTTGATGGAGGCTTGCTACTTGTAGAGCGTTCCAAAGGCTTAAAGGAAAAAAATTATATTTATCATACAAATAAGTAATTATTAATTAATGAGGTTTTGAATTTCTCATAACTTCACAAAATAGAAAAATAAATGTATATAAAGTAGTATATCAATAGCAATATTAATAGTCACTCCACAGTGGTATGATGTCACAAATCCTTTAACTTTAAATCACTTCAAAAAGAAGCTGCAAACATATTTTTGTGTGTACAACAGTTAAACAGACCCTAATGTGAACTCTATCACAGACTAAAACAGCTGTCATAAGAGGAATCTCCCAGTTCCTCCTTTGGTAAATTCCTTGACCACACATTAGCCTAGGACCTATGCTGGAGACTTCAAAACTCAAAATCAGAAACAGATTTTCCACCCCTTCAGAGGGTTTTATCCCCTCAGCCAAAGGTTGAAAAAAAATTCCTAAGTATGTTAGCATGTCACTATATCCACTAGCTTTATGTGCCCAAAAACTGATAATCTTATTTGAGTGTCATCAACTATATGGAACAAGAACTAGTCAAACCCTGAAAACCATTCAAGTCTCAAGTAGCCTTAATGCCTAAACCCTGGAGAAAAAAATATTTTCTGCTTCGTAATAGTAATACCATTCTCTCAATCCTCTCTCTATGCCTAAAGTTTCCACCAAAAAAAATATAAATCTGCTTCAAAGATCAAGTAGTAATATCATGTAGTATACAATTAGTGTCAGGGATGCCAAGAATTTGCCAACTTTGTGAGGTCGGCTTTAGTACCTGCAATAAATTGATGAAAATAGGTAAGGAAGTACAAAACACAATGAAATGTTCTTGTGTAAAAGCTAAAAACCGGAGGCCCTGGAAAATCCCTAAAAAACAGATTTCCGGTTTTAACCGGAAAAAGGGCATCCTTGTAGTGTGCAAGAACGCGATAGTTTTAAACTAAAATTCAGTGATAACTAATATATAAACAGATAAACAGTAATTAATCAGGAAAACACTGGGTTCAAAAAAGAAAGAGTGTGGTAGCTGCATTTGTAAACTTCGTAAAGGAGGAGAAGATAGGGACGCAGAGAGAGAGAGAGAGATAGAAAAATAGAGCGAGAGACAAAAAGGAAAGAAAGGAAAAAACTGTATTTTCAATTGTGGCAAGGCCACAACAGCATATTCACCAAATGCAACTTGATGGAAAAAACAATTTTAAAAATTTTCACCCGGAAATGCACATTTCAGGACAATCTACCCCTTTTCGGGACTTCGGGACACTTAGTCGATTTTGGGATATTCCCGAAAAGTTCAGGACATTTGGCAAGCCTGCATAGGTTTCTACTGGCTCTGAGCCACCGAATTTTGTATAAAATACAAGTACATGAAAGAGGATTAGTAATGGATCTTTAACCATAAAGTTTTAGTAAATACATAAAGTTTGTCCTTACCGGTCTTACCTCATCGCTTGAACGATTTGAGGATGCTGTGATGACATCATCATACAAATCACCACCACTGCCGAAATCAGCTTCCTGAAAATATTCAGCATTTTATCAAACTTAGCTTTCAGTAATACTAACTGTAATCTATAAAAAGAAAATAAGTAATTTAAAATTGGTCTTGAACCATTACATCTACTTTTAACTCAATTTGTTCGAGGCGAGCTGGGGTTTTTAAATGTAACTAGCAGGGGCCTATTAATTAAGGAAGTAACAACTCCCGCAATTACTCCATTTATTCAATTTGTAATGCGTCCAAAAGTACAACCGCGCATAAAATCCCACAATCCCACCAAACATGCTGCATGATTGCTCAGTTTTCCCGCCCCTTAGAGAATATAGGAATCATATATGGTTTAACATAATTAGATTTGTGAGAACAACTCGGGAATCAATAATGGGAGTCAATGGCCGAGCGGGAGCGCGCCCACCTACAGGCGAGGAAGTCTCGAGCTTGTGTTTACTTCACAAGTTCAACAACACAGGTCACTACACTGTCAACTGTACTACTACTGGTACACATCGACATCAACTATCTATGTGATAATGATCTAGAGATCTAGAGTGGGATGCACAAAAGTATAGCAGCCACGTACTGCTTATCTCTTAGACGGTGCTTTTGTAGACGCTCCTATTTACATGGTATGTTCGAATGTACTTCCGTCGTCTCTCGTCGACCGTCTAACTATTTTGCCGAAAGAAACCGAAAACCACATTTGCGC
>JAUKPP010200811.1:0-12572 GCA_032273245.1 Phyllaplysia taylori
CCCCACACACACACGCGCCCACATGCGCCGCACACTCACCCGCACTCGGAAACTCGAGGAGGCTGAGACAAAACCCATAAATTAAGCGACAGAAACCTGATGGTATCGATGTACATGCCATCAGCACCACTAGGTACACACTGCCTTGTCAACCTGAGATTAACCATTTCGTCAAAGTCCGATAGTACCAGATCCGAATAAATCTAATACAATCCATTGTACACCACCGTCATTGTAAAATGAATCTCCCTACAAGGATAAGTAAAGTCGACTTTTCTTTTCCTCTTTTTTTTCCGTTTCCAACACAAAACTACTCTAGATTTTGTGTATTAAAATGGGTGGTCTCCCCCTTCTGTTTCTTTCTATTATGTTTCTCTTATTGTCATAAGTTCATTACCTTTGTCCTGAGGCACAGGTGATGTGGTGTGGTGGTTAGGCTCTTCGCCTATCAACGGAAGACCCGAGTTCTATTCCGGTCTCGGACGATCTGCGTTTTTTTGTGCTGGGATTTTTTCTTCTCAGCTCAGGTTGGCCCTGGCAGGCAGGGTCGAAGTAGACCGTCTCTTAAACGACATTACAGTGTTGCAGGGGACGTAAAACTGGTAACCCAATGTCCTGGGGCTGAGATTACCTTACAGTGCTGTAAAACCTGAAGTAAGCGAAGAACCAAACAGCAAACTGTGATGGCTGTTCGTGTTACAGACAGGACGACTCTGGCTAGCGCAGTGGGCCAACACAGCGGGCACAGCGTGTCCAGGTCCGGGTTCAAATCTCGTTCGTAACTACTGACTCTTCATGAAAACCCATGTTTATTGCAATATTGACATTAAAATCAGACTTCCCGCCTTCTATTTGTATGGGCTTCTCGTGATGCAACGGCCCCGGAACTCCTAAAAAACAACATCTCGCGAACAACCTCTCCACCCCCACCCACCCACACAAAAAAGAAAGAAAAAAAAAGAAACCCCGCCTACCACACAACAACAACAACAACAACAACAACAACAACAACAACAAATCCCGCCCCCATCTCTACCCCTCTCCCTCCACTCAAGAAAAAAAGAATTCAATAAAAGTATAGGGTGAGCCAAAAAAATTAGGTTCCTCAGTTTTCGCCATATTTCACTTAATAGTCCAGGAATTTTTACGAAACTTCAGACGTTGTAAGTATGTCCAGCCGGAAATAGTTCCTGAAAATTTAATTGCAATTGATTTGCAGAAAGCGAAGAAACGCGCATTTTAAGAAAACATGTGTTTTTCCAGTAAAATCGGACTTTCGTTTGCAGTACATGCTCCTCATGCCTTTGTTAACGGTGTTTTTAAGAAATAACTCTTCGAGAGATTCAAACCTGGTGAACAGGATTTGGTCAATAGAGAGTTCTCAAGACATAACCGAAATGACTGAAGGAAATTGTCTCATAAGGTCCTAATGATCATCTTCAATGGATCGTTTGTCGGAATCAGTCATAATCCTGTTGTCGTCTGAGGAATATGCTTCGATGAGCAAGTTTTGAGTAAAGCGATTTTATGCAGCCAATACGGGTTGATTCATCAACTGACAGCTGTAATAGAGAAAAACAACCCACATTTACTGGATTTTATACTTTTGATTAAAACTCTCACTGTTTCATTTTGTGTTTTTATTCCAGGGAAAAATTCAATAGCATTTCCTTTGTCTTTATCAGCCCACACTCTAAGGCAAAACACAGTCAACAAAACCCACAAAACGCAGGAAATCATAGTCTTGGTAATATTGTGATGTCAAGAGATACAGAAGCCTAGTATACTAAGAATTATGTTTTTTTTAATCGGCATAACCGATTTGAAATCCACATTTTCCGTCTAAAGACACCCTCAATGCTTACCAATTTATTGCACATTCGTGAAAATCGCGCATTTTCAGAAAATAGGGTGGCTTTTAAAATTTCGCATATCATTTGCACCGGATCATCAAATTCTTCGAAATTTTCAGGAACTTTTTCCGCCTGGACATACTAACAATCTATGAAGTTTCGTTAAAATCCGTTGGCTATTTAGCAAAATATGGCGAAAACCGAGGAACCTATTTTTTTTGGCTCACCCTGTAAAAGACTAGAGGAGAAACAGATTAAAGTCACATGTAAAGTTTGGCATATTTCCTTAATTGAATAAGTAATCATTGTTTGGTGAGATTTGCAAAAAAGAAAATCTATATTACAATTACAATAAAATTCTTATTATACCTTTGATACTTTGAATTCTTTGCCACCAGTTGATTACATTATTCAAATCTTAAGACATTTTGTTTTCCCGATTTCTTCCCGGACTTCACGACCCATCACAAAATTCCCGACTTTTTCCCGATTTCCCAAATCGGTGGGGACCCTGGTCTTCCCTACACCTGCTCCAACACGTCCTAGATCTATGAGCGTCAAGACTTGACATGACTGTCATAATAACATTGCACTGACGTCAGCTGCTTCTGCCTCAGCCAAATGTGAGGCCGCTTGCTCTTGACAAACTCCAGCGATTCTTCCGGGGTCCACTTGTGAAGCTGAGGGATAGACAGTGTGAGAAACTTTCAGATGAAGTGAAGCTGAAAGCTGGCTGTACATGGAAATTAAAATTTATGAAGACCAAGCAGAGAATGAAACTTACTGTAAAACATGAAATACAGGGTCCCAACCCAAACCCTGAATTTTTTTTTCAAGACCCCTATTTGCGGAGAAAATAAAACTGCTGTGCATAAAAAACGTCTTTAAAAGCTAGATGAGAAACAGATAAAAGTCATATGTAAAGTTTGTCATATTTCCTTAATTGAATAAGTAATCATTGCTTAGTGCAAAGACTTGCAAAAAATAAAATCTGTATTACTATTACAATAAAACGCTTATCATCCTTTTGATACTCTAAATTCTTTGCCATCAGTTGATTACATTATTCAAGTTTTAAGACATTTTGTTTCCCCCAACTTTTTTCCGACTTCACGACCCATCACAAAATTCCCGCTTTTCCCCCGATTTCCTGACCCGGTGGGGACCCTGGAAATAAATGTTTGAAGGAATGGATAATTGCAGTAGAAACGCCACAGTCTGTGGTGTACTGGTCGGGCTCATTGCTGATCATGCAGAGGTCGAGAGTCGAATCCTAACATCGGATGAACATCAACTCTTCTCTTTGATGTTGGTCCTTTTCAGCCAAGGTTGGTCATGACAGACAAGGTCTAAATAGCCTGCCTCTAAAATGACCTTATAACATTGTGAGGGGTGTAAAATCAAAACAAATAGGCAGTGGGAATTTGAAAATTAATGAAAAGATAGGTGATATTTTTAGAAATGTAAAAGCGATGGATAGCATGTAACATCAATGCTTTTGCTACTCGGTACTCCATGTATTTGAAACTGAGCAGACTGTTTGATTTCACTGTGATAAACTTTTGGTTTAGTTACCAGTTTTACGTCCCCTGCAACACTGTACGGTAATTTAAGAGACAGGCTACTGCGACCCTGCCTGTCAGGGCCAACCCAGGCTGAGAGAGAAAAATCCAAGCAAAAAACAAAAAAACGCAGATCGTCCATGACCGGAATCGAACTCGAGTCTTCCTCATGATAGGCGAAGAGCCTAATCATTACACCACAGCTGACAGAGATATGGTGTGCAAACAAGATGGATGCTCCACTTAGATCAAGTGACAATTTGCTGATACCACAACCCTCTGGTGGAAGACAGTTTTGGGGATTTTATTTTAGACAGGCTTTATGTTTTACTGAGGTATTACATCACTATATACACTGAAAAGCCATTTCAGCATCAGGAAGTTGATTTGGACAATAGTAAAACTAAACCTAAAAAGGAGAAGGAGCAGACTACACCAGAGCACCCACCAACCACCCCCTTTTCTGCTGTGTGTGGGTGTTCAACAAATGTGATTGACACAAAAAGGCAAAAGAGGAGGGACAAACAGCACAATTAGAGAAGGACAATGCTACTATTAAGGCAAGAAAACTGGGGCTAAATCATCTGGAGGTTGGATATCGTGATGTTCGTCTCCTGTAGGTGACTGTTGGAACTTCGGGTCGCGGTATAATTGTTGGAAATGCGACAATTGTCGGACTTTTTACAGGTAGGAATGGCTTTGGCTTAACGTCCCTTGCAACACTGTAAGTTGTAAGGTCATTTAAGGGACGGGCGACTTTGACTCAGTCTGACAGGGCCAACCTGGGTTGAGAGGGACATTGTCCCAGAAGAAAAACGGAGATATGCTCGACCAAACAAACTGTCCTGCACAGGCCCCGAACTCAAGTCCTCTGCGTGATAGGTGAAGCACCTAACCATTACACCACAGCGCCGGTTATTACAGGTCTGCACTCTTTGATTGACATAAGACATGAGCCACATTGACACAGCTTGGTTATAGGCCTACTTAGTCAATGGGTCAACATGGAGCCTTTCCCTTGATGAACCGGCATCTGCAGTGTAATGGTTAGGCGCTTCGCCTATCACGCAGAGGACGTGAGTTCAAGGCCTGCGTGGGGCAGTTTGTTTGATCGAGTATATCTCCGTTTTTCTGCTGGGACAATGTCCCTCTCAGCCCGGGTTGGCCCTGACAGGCAGGGTCGAAGTCGCCCGTCCCTTAAATGACTGTATAGTGTTGCATGGGACGTTAAGCCCACACCAAACCAAACCAAACCAATTTCCCTTGATGATTCGGTTAAGGTCCCGTTCACCTAAGGTCTCGCAATTTCCCCGCTCCCAAGCTACGTAATCTTAGGCGTAGACTACAGTACATACAAGCATGAAGCAGTAGCAAGCAAATCCTACCTGCATGAGATAACAAACTGCTATTGTAGCACTGCGTGTGCGGCCAGCCTTGCAGTGGACGTAGACTGAGTTGCCAAGCTGTCTTTGAGACATGATGAAGTTAACGGCCGTCAAGATATTCTCCTGACTTGGGGTGCCCGTCAAGTCAGTCACTTGTACGCGAAGCTGATCCACGCCCAGTTTAGACAACTCCTGAGATATAATGGCGAAATATGTCATATGAAAAACAGAATATCATGTCTTCATGCTCATAGATCTAGAATGCGTTGGAGACATGTTGGGGAAGATTTGTCAGGGTAGAAGGATCTGAGAGTAGCTCAGGGTCTATCCTGAGTATTGACAAAATGTTTTTAAGTTTCACTGGGAAAAATATCCTAACTTATTCGAAATTATATTATTTTCATTGTTTTACTGCACAAATACATCTTGGTTTCTTTTCAAGTCTGACAATACTTCTCTGCACAATTCTGCAACTATCATACATTTGCAAGCATATTATGATATCACTTAGTTATAACTGTACATGCATAGGCAAAAAAACCCCACCTGACAAGGGAATGATATCATTGTGTTGCACAACCCAAAAGTAATTTAATTTGAAAAAAAGACAAGAATCCATCGGTTTATTAAATTGACACGGTAGCCTTCAGTTCCAAGTCCCTTATCAAGCTGTGCGGATATTTTACCTCTTTTTTGTAGGTGAGATATTTCAGCTCATAGTCCTCGTTCATGGTGACCATAGCTTTGATGTTCTCTTCCTCAATGAGCTGCAGTGAAGGAAACAGGAAGAAAGCTCATCGACAAGTCTGCACAATCTACAGTAAAATCTTTTTATATCGCAAACCATGGGACCATTAGAAAGCTGGTGTTATAGAGAGAATGGCGGTGCAATGTGAGTAGAACAAGGGAGGCCATACACATATTAGATAACATAATGAGCTAATTTACGCAGTTATCCCCAGTAATGATGTATCACATTATATGTCATATGCGCAGCGGCAGAGATGCAGCAAGAGAGGGAAAACTTATTGCGTGTACTGGCACACTGGCGTAACGTATGCTTTGCTAAGTGAGGCATAAGTGAGAGCGCCATTTTTTCCCTCTCAGCCCGGGTTGACCCTGACAGGCAGGGCCGAAGTAGCCCATCTCTGAAATGACCTAACAGTGTTGCAGGGGACGTAAAACTGGTAACCAAACCAAACAACCCGGTGTTAAGACAGTACAAATATCCCAGCAGACACTGAGATGCTCATTAAATGTGGGGATAAGCAAATAGCATATAAAACGTTACACTATGGACACCATTTGTGTCGATTTCAAATAGACTTTTGTACTGTAAAGATGGACAAATAAAAAAAACCCATTTTGAGTTTGTTGTGATTATTTGAATTGAAGCTGTTTAGAGAGTTTAGGTTTATTCCATTTATGTCCTGAATGTGACACATAATGAAAAAGAATACAAATTTAATCTTATAAGCGCCTACCGGTAACTAGTTTATTTTGTGTACATTTGAGTCCATGTGAGTGTGCATACTTTTTTCATACCACAGCAAATTTCTGTCTGTAGAGATCAATAAAATATCTTTCTCATCTTATCCCTAGGCCATCAGCAGTGAATCTTAAATAGATTAAATTCTGAATCTTAACAAATCGTTGGTTGTTTTGCATAAGGGCGTATAGTACAAGGGCTGTAGTAGGGTATTTGCCTTTTTGCTAAACAATCAACGAAATGTCACACACAGAGAGACAATTTCTCACCTTTTTTGTGACCGACCTGAAGGGCAGAGCACCAACCAGTACAGTGTCATCAATCCGGTTATACCAGTTCCTTGAGGTTACATAGCTCATCAAGACACCTGTACCCAGGGTTGGGTAGAACAGGATTCGAGCCAACATCCTTCCAACACTATACCCTTACTGCCCCTCGCTCTAACTGCGGTGCTGATTTCTCAAATTCAAATGTGGGAAAGCATAAACTGTAGCTAATTCATCAGGTTAGTGTTTCTGGTCCAGATGGTTTGTATAGATATTCCCATACTTCTCTTGTGTAGCCGATGTAACTCTCTTAAGATTGGAAGTATTCCAGTCTAGTCTATCTGTAGAAAGAAAAAATGATGATGATAGTAAAAGAAACATTGTGCTTTTTGTTAAATAATCCTGCTCCTCCTCTGAAGTTTTTTTAAGGTAAAAAATCTATACATTTGACAGAGATAGTGCACGAAATGACTAACACACGTAACATTGCACGGCATCACTGATTTGCGTAAACAGACTCTGCTTTACAATTGTTCAGGTATGATTATTTTTCTCTTTATAACTACAAGCAAAGAGTTATAGAAGTATATTGTTGATGGCTTGAACTGCGCCTGTTTGAAAAAGAAATTATTTTCATAATATCATGTAGGCCTATACTTATCTATATACTACTGGCATCTGTTATATAATCGTTAGGCTCTCCACCTATCATGCAGAAGACCCAAGTTCAATTCCCAAGTGGGAATCAGTGTCTGCGTCATTCTGCTGGAATTTGTTCTTCTCAGCCCAGGTTGGACCTGCTGACAGCAGTGGCAGGCAAGGTCGAGATAGCCTGTATCTTAAACCAACTTACTGTCAATGATACAACCCAAATCAAACCACTCTTTTCATACTTAACAACTTTGCTGATCCCCTACTGCTGACTGCTAGACAAACTTGATGAACTGTCATTTGCCGTGTCTTCAGGATAAACAGATTTATAAAAAGACCAGGTAGACTGAACAATTAGGTCTAGCATACAAATTATTCTTATGAAAAAAAAAAAAAGATTCTGGGCCTTACTTTTTAGTTTGAGGTAAAATTTGTCAACAAATTCGTTCTCCTCATTCAACAAGTTGTTCTAATTCTCATTCAGACTCAGTCAGGGGAACTACTTAAAAAAGCTGGTCCTAATCTGCGGATCGATACTTGAAGGAGTTAAAAAGTTTGGGTTCAATCTAACCAAAGTACTATCATAATGATAATACAACAAAGAAGAAAAAGTGCTAGGGTTAGGATAGCTGACAGGATCTATCTCACCCATGGAGCCCTAAACCTACTATTTACTAAATTTACCTTCGCTCTGATTCTAACAACACTGGCTCTAACTCAAACCCTTTGTTTGTTGTGATATCGCTAAGTCCAAGTAAACACATAGGACAGTGAATGAGATCAAACCTGGGATCGGGAACACTATCCACGTTCTTTTAAAGTGGTGCCCAGTCAAGGGACCAGAAAAACTTCTAGGAAAAAAGAGAAACGTCATCAGAATGAGAAACAGGAGTAATTCAATATTCTAAAACAAACGAAACTGTATGCTGAGTATGAACTTTTCTGTAGGTCTAACTGAACTGAAGGGTCTTGTAAACTAGCTTACTATACTAGCCTATGGCGGCAGTGGCAGGATTATGGCCTAATGGCTAAGGCTTTAAATTAGTATTAGATTAGGGCTAGAGCCTAGGCTTAGCCTAGGTATGGGCTAGAAGAAGAGGACCAGGAGTAGGGGCAGGGCCTATACGCAATTTCAATGTGTGGAAGCCAACATTTGGCACTACTTATATTATATAGTGGTCCCGATACCAGGTGAAATGTGAGCGTGTCAAATTTGACTTTGGCTTCAATGGCGGTAAAACAATCCAAATCCAAGCAGATCCTGTGACTGAGTACAAGGAGAATGAAGGGAGAGGGTGAGAGTGAGGGTCACTCTAACGCGTGGTCCTGATACATGAGCAAGCTAACTTTAATGTTTGACTATCCGTTGTGCTTAGTTAATTTAAGTAATTGTTGAGCCTCCTCAACAAACTCAAACCAACCAAAGCCAAAGTGAAAGTCAAAGTTAACTCGCTCGGGCTCAGGTACCGAGCTTGTACTTGTTGCTAGATCTAGGCCTAGGTATTGGGACCACTCTATTTAAGTAGATCTAGTGCCTAACTCAACAAAACAACTTCAGTCACCAACATAATTCTAATACTCGTACTTCATTTCAACAACAGGTACCCCCTCATTCTCCAGTGAGGCCGGTTGACTTGTTTACAGTTGCTGTGGCTATGTGTGTAAAGACGTGTGTAAAGTTTATTAGTTTTTTCTCAGAGTGACTTCCCTTGCAAGTTACGAAGGGAGATTCCTCGCGTATGTTAAATATGTTACAAGCCTCTCTTTGAGACATCTGTAAACATTCCCTCTGACGTGACGTCATGAAACACAGGTAGCAGGGGAACCCCAAGAACACATTCTGTGGTTTCCTGAGTGGCAGCTGGAGGCTGGGAAAAGAACACAGGGGAGGATCCAAGAAGGTTGGAAGTGAGTCGTTTATGGAAACAGCGCGCACCCATCTTCTCAAGTTACCCCGCCCCTTCTCCGATTGGCTACCCCATGGCAGATATAACAGTCCGGCTCATTTGGTACAAGCTTGGGGAAGTCAGCGAAAAGATGGCGGAAGCTGGGCGTTCTTGGTATACGGAGCTTGATTTCGATAGTTACGTGTTGGATTTGTTGCTTCTGGGCTGGTGCACATTATGTGTAGTGGTCGTCTGCTCTGTCAATGCCCTTGTGGCAGCATTTGGGCCTATGCAAAAGCAACCCCGTGACCGTTACAAAGAATACAAAGAAGGGGAGAGTCTTACGGGTGCTGCTCTGAAGTTGGAAACAGCCCTGTGGTTTAACAGCGCTGTCAACTGGTTCTACCTTCACTACTACCATGCTCCAGAGTTTATGGACGACTGGCTTAAAAGTCTCAACGAACAACTTTCAAAGCTAGGGGTGAGTACAACATTGGACTTACATTTGTATGAAGATGCCCCTCCCCTTAGAAAAGACAAAATTTGATATTCCAAAAGCTTGATTAAGCTTGGTTGCCATGGCAACACATCTGAACCATGAGAAGGAAGACACTCTATCTATATGACACACTGTCGAAGGATTAGCTGAAATAGGATAGGTTGAGGGTTGCAATAGAGAATGTCTGCTTTTGTAGGTTTTCCTTTATTTTAATTTAGGCCTCAATTTTTTTTTTTTGGAGAAGTTATTATTCATTTTTTTAAAAATGCAACTAGAATAGCTAGACACTTGAAATGCCATGACTCTTCTTATGACCTCTTGACACTAGTCTAGCTGACTTATAATATATTAAGATCTATTCCTTTTCACTAAACTAAACAACTAAACATTTTTATACGAGGTTACACCAGATAGCCTTATTTGAGAGGACCTGAGAAACGATCCTTGACAACCTCGCATTGATCGGATTACAATAATCAAGTCTGGATCTCCATTCACACTTTCCACGTTTTCTTTTGTTATCCACGCCTTGATTGCATGACCCAGATTGCCGTCTAGAGGCTAGAGGCTTCGTTTCTCCTCTCACAATAGGCTCTCGGGTTGCATATAGAGTAGTAACACAAATACTGTATTATAATACAGATTATTCACTCTTTCTCCTTTCCTATATTGAAAGTGTCCTTTCCGGTAAGCAGTGACATCTGGTGGTAGTAGTGGGGCAAAGCAATTCTGGCTCTTTGTATGTAGTAAATTAGAGCTGGGTAAATAGTGTAAAATCATTTGTCATTTCATTAAAAACTATTGTAACTTTTTCTTCAACTTCATAAGAACAAAACTAAATTCTCTTATTTCCAACATTTTAAAGAAATTCTCCCGAAATGGTTTTCCCAGCAATCCAAGTGGAGTAATGTCTATCATTAAGGAAAGAAATTCTGGTCCTTTTTGCGGATTAGCACAGGATAAAAATAGTGTCAAAGTACAGAAAAACAGGAACGCAAATTTCCTATTCCCACGATAAGCACCAGGTTTTGGCAATGAAAATATACAATGTGCCACATCATTGAGTAACATTGAAAACTGAGTACTGCAATTGTAGTTTTTTTCGCATGGTTTTAATTTTCTCATTTTTTGTGAATTTGATTTTTTGGAAAAAAATTGCAAAAATAGCCATGGTAAATTGTTCAATAGAGCACAGTGCAAAGTAATCAGCAAGTGACCTTACGAAAAGGGCATTATGACACAATTATCTTCCTTTCTCAAGTTTTTCCCTTGCTTGGCATTTTCCTTTCTTTCCCTTTCTTAACTTTCTATCTTTGTTATGATAATATCTTTTTACTAGTGACTGAGAAATTCATGACAATTAAAACCTCACAAAACTGGTTTGCCTTAATTTAGATAAAAAAAAGTCCATGAAAAAAAAAAACAACCCACGTTTGCAGTATACAATTTGAATATAATTATTTTATTTATAAGCATTCCAAACCTACGAGTACTGCTACTGCACATTGTGAACAGACACACACACACACACACACACACACACACACACACACACACGCACACACACACACACACACACACACACAGAAATGCATGTTTTTATTCTGTCTCAAGTCCCAATCAAGGGCATCAGGCACAAGTGAGATATCCCCACATATTTGGGAGCAATTGCTCAAAATATGAAACATCTCTTTCCCTCTTTCATTGGATGTCTTAAAATTAAAATCTCTAAGATGATATTTGAATCTAGTATTTGAATCTGGCCAAATAAGTGTCAGATGCACAGATGATGAATCAGTAGATTATTAACTGCATGTATAGATTTAGTTGTGGGATGGTAGGACGTGTGTGAAGAACCTTGCAGAATCATTTATTTATTTTTTAGCACATGAAGAGACTGAAGTATCAAGTATGTTATATTTATTGGGTTCAATGCACTATACACTGATGATGTACTTTAGAGAATTGATCATTTGGAAATCATTAAACATGGAACAAGCAAGTGTGATTGAGGGACGAAACAGAAGTGAGAGAGTGGAGAGAGAATGAGAGACAGATGCAAACAGATAGGTATACACATAAACAGACAAATACTCACACAAGAGAGAGAGAGAGAACGTGAGAGAGAGAGAGAGAGAGCGAGAGAGAGTGATGAATAGAATTCTATTTATAGAGAGCTGATCTGTACTTTTGTATTGCTTAATGCAACAGATGGTTCATTTTCAGAGCTGTTACACCCCCAGTGGAAGTTAAATATATAAAGCACAAAAATGTGTGTGTGTGGAGGGGGGGGGGGGGGGTATAATAGCCTACATGACTACATGTATTAACACATTATATTATTATAGATGGGATATGTTAATGCAATCAGACCTTCTCTGAGGAAACAAAACAAGACAGCCCTCCTGTAACACTACTCAATTCATTCATTAATTATTTCGTTTGTTGTTTTGCATAAGGGTGAATAGTACAAGTACTTTAGTGGGATATTCGCCTCTTTGCTAAACAATCAGCGATTTTTTTTCTAGCAGGACGCAGGGCTCTGAAGGTCTTGTTATAATTATAATTATAACACTATACACATTGACTCGGTGTGCAGCTGCAATGGAATGTCACTGAAGGGAAAATGAAAAGGAGCGGGATATTGCAATATGTGTGTTGCTTGTGTAAGTGATCGTTTGTGATCGTGTGTGTGTGTGCGTGTGTGTGTGTGTGTGTGTGTGTGTGTGTGTGTGTGTGTGTGTATGTGCCTCTCTCTCTCTCTCTCTCTCTCTCTCTCTGTGTGTGTGTGTGTGTCTGTGTGTGTGTGTGTGAGAGAGAGAGAGAGAGAGAGAGATTGGGGTGAAGAAAAAGGATCGAGACATTGTGGTCAGTTGAGTATACTCTGCGTGTGATCGGGATAATGTGTGTGATCGTGTGTGCTTCTCTATATTTTTGTATGTTTGTGTGTGTGTGTGTCGGGGGGGGGGGGGGGGGGGGAA
>JAUKPP010200922.1:0-18120 GCA_032273245.1 Phyllaplysia taylori
CTTCCACTGCGTTTTGAAATGTTTATTTGATTATGTAGAGGGTGAGATAGATCTTCCATAATAGAGCGGAGTTTTTTACATACATATGACGAAAGCATATGTTAGCAGAGTTTTGCTTTGTGCGGCAGGCTCTTGCGTTTAGACCACAGTATAACATAAAACAAATATGAAGGCATGCGTACGTCTTTCCACTTCATTTATTGAGCTTATGCCTATGCTCCGCACTGTACAAGTCATTGTTGGGGATTTAGTGAGAGGCAAAGAGAGCCTGCAAGTTTTATGTCATCAGAGTACATGTATGTAATCTTGGGTTACAAAATCAGTAAATCTTGGGTCTTACCTGAGTTTTCCGTGTTAGCAATACTTGGGGTATCAAGTCAAGATTTACCATTTTCCCCTTATGAACTTACATGGCTATTCTGAGTACACTTCTTTTTCTTTTGCTTTGGTTGAACTCCTTTGGCATCCGTGTGTTACTTTTTTGGGGGGTTACCAGCTTTACGTCCCCCTGCAACTTTGTACGGTCATTTAAGAGACGGGCTATTTCGACCCTGCCTAACAGGGTCAACCTACGCCAAAAAAAAATCCCAGCAGAAAACCTGCAAATCGTTTGCACACAGAATTGAACTCGGGTCTTCCACATGATAGGTGAAGAGTTAACCATAACACACTACAGCGCCACTTCACTGTGTTAAGAGGTACATGTAATTTTAGTTTTTGTTTTGGTTTTACACCCCTTGTAACACTAAGACCATTTAAAAGGCTGCAAACCGGCGCTGTGGTGTAATGGTTAGGCTCTTTGTCTGTCATGCGGAAGACCCCGGTTCGATCCCCGATCGAGGACGATATGGGGTTTTTTTCTGCTGGGATTTTCTCCCTCTCAGTCAAGGTTGGCCCTGACAGGCAGGGTAGAAGTAGCCTGTCTCTTAAATGACCTTACAGTGTTGCAGGGAACGTAAAACTGGTAACCAAACCAAACCAAGCCAAACTATGAATTTTTATCCTGCCTGTCAGGGGCAACACAGCCCAGGTTGAGATGAACAGAACATTCCAGCACACTGACAAAGATGTTCTCTCATTGTGGGATTGAATTACCCTGCTTACTCTTAGCATGATAAGGGAAAAGCCTAACCATTAGATCACAGGCACATATATAAACACGTAGTATCATTTAAAAGAATTTGGGTAGGAATTAATTTTGAATTTTACACAGGCTGTGGCGTTATAAGCCTACTCTTTTTTATTTTCAACCACCAAGGGATCTTTAACAGGCACACAGGGCCTCTTAGATTTTTTGTCCATATCCGAGAAGACTAGGTGTTTGATCTTACCTACGCTAATATCAAGGGTGGGGTTGAAAAGGGAGTAGACAAGGAAGATAAGAGAAGCGCAAGGCAGGCGACACGAGTAACAGGGAGTTGGAGGAGACAAGGAAGAATGTGAGGGGAAGACGTCAGACAATTAGTTGAAAGAGTAGAAAAGGCATAGAAAGAGAAGGAGAAATTAATTGGGGATGACATGCCTGCACTGCCCCAGGTTCGAACCCAGGACCATTGGCATGAGAGTAAAAAAACCATAACTCCTAGACCACAAGAGCCGATACATGTACCATCAGAGGTGCATGAAGAAAAAGCATGTGCTATATAGAGAAGTACAAATATCCCTGAATATCACTGTCAAGGCACTGAAATACATGTATTATAGGAGCCTATATATTTCTTAAGCTATACCGGTAATTGCAAGTAAAACATCTGAAGGACTTTATTTCGCAGGGTGGCAGCTCAACCATCGCAACTCGATTTTGGAAAAAATAACTTTTTTACATTCCAAGGCACTGGAAAGGGGCATGTAACCTATAGAAGTCTCAGTCCGGTGATTAAATAAAAAAGGAACAGTTTGGTTTGGTTTGGTTTTGGCTTAACGCTCCTTGCAATACTTCATTTTGCTGGTTTGTAATACTGTACGGTCATTTAAGAGGCTGGCTAGTTTGACCCTGCCTGCAAGGGCAACTCATGCTGAGAGGGATACAACATTCCAGCTATAGATGTGCATCAAATGTGGGGATCCTACTCTCATCCACTACGTGATAGGCAAAGAGTCTGACCATTACATAACAGACGCCAGTGAAGTGTACGTTTGAACAGAGAGGGCCTTTCTTGTATGAGGTGCATTTACGCGGAAACTACCTCTACAGACATATCCTCACACCAAAGCTGGAAATGCAAAAGAAATTCAGCATTATTGATCTCATTTCCATTTTGGCCATAAAAAAAAAGCCAGAGGGGAGACCGGCATCCGTGATGTAATGGCTAGGCTCCTAACCTATCATGCAGAAGAACCAAGTTCAATTCCACTTCCAGACGATCTCGTTTTCTGCTGGGATTCTCCCCTCTCCTCCCAGATTGCCTCGAACAGGCAGGGTCGAAGTAGGAAAAAATGACCTTACAGTATTGCAAGGGATGTAAAACCAAATAATATCAAACAGAAGAAATTTCAAAATCTGAAATGCATAATGAGAAACACTAAACAGCATGATGGAGTTGTCATAAATGAACTTTACTTGTATATAAGTAGTAATAAATATAAGTGGTGAACAATATTTTCCTTTCGAGTTTTTGTATACAAGAATGAAGCATAATATTATATTATACAAAGCAATTATCCCGCATAGAGAGGATAAAGATAAATTTCACGACTCTTGCTGTAATATATTTCATACTCAGGCAAGCACAAGAGACGGACAGCTCCTGGGGCAGATGTAGAAATGATTCGCAAGTACAGACCAATGTAAGCGTGGTATATGTAATGATGGCTGACAGTTTCACTTCTGTATACTGCTCATACCACATCAATTACAAACAACAAATTAACTTCTATTCAATTTCTAATAAAAATATGGCAAAACAGAGCACAGCTGTATGCAAGATCATTTTGTTGGGACAAAATTTTCAATAAAAATTTGTAATCAAAGATTTTTTTATCATCATGCAAATGGTAACTGCACCAAGCAGTCAAATGGTGGTTGGCAAACACATGTTTTCTTTCAAAATAGGTCACATACACACAAAGCGTAAGTACATATATACAAATATTGCATATCAACATCTAAGCTAGAGTCACAAAAGCTTCTACTTCTAAACATCCCGCAAATTACTGCAACGAAGAAATCCTGTCTAGCAAGTAAAAGCGATAATCTTTTAGTGGAGAAAGATATGTTCATTAAAGTCAAACAATACAGAGAGAAAAAAGCACCCCACAAAAATGACCTTAGAAACCAGAAATGAAAGGAAAGGAAAGCTTGCAAAAATAATTATATAATTTTATACATGTTACATTTTCACATATTGCTTGCTGGAAACTTCTTAGCGACACGTAATTATGCAGCCAAATACTACTCCATCATGAGGATAAACTACGACATGCTTTTTTATCTTCCCCACTTATAGAACAAGCTTTGTGCCGCAGTAAATTCTAAACACAAATATTGATATTTCCAAGGTATGAACATTTTCAGAAGGAGAAAGTGGGAACGGTATTGTTGTACATGTAATTAAAAAGGGAGAAGCCATCTTTGTGGCAAATTTGTAGCTTATTTTGAGACCTACTGCACAATCACTAAACACATTCAAATAATGTGTACTAAAAAGTACTAAAAAACTATATAGAAAAATTGACGAACTATAAATTTCTCATGCAGAGTGAGTGTGGGTACTCAGTGATACAGCATCACAAAATAGCTCGAGAGTAAAATACATGGAGCACAAGAAATGCAAACGGTCAGACATGTTTAGATACATATTTTAAGGTTCATGATATTCATGATAACTTACTTTACAAGACTAATGCAGTTGGTTATGGAATACTATCCCCTTAATAAAAATCAACCATTACTTTTTCCCAAGTACATCCTTATTGAAGATGGCAAATGATAACATTGATCGCAAACTTGTAGAATTGATCATTAAAATGTTAAAATTACCTTGACATCAATCTCACTATGCTTGACAAATTTACTTTGATTAACAGGTACATGTAAACTTTTGATTTTCAATTACCCAATTATAGACAACAAATATCAAATTCACAAAGCGAGAAGATAACATCAACATGCAGCTAAATAATCACCAATACTTGTGCAAGTTTTTCACCGTAACCAGCTATACATAATACATAGCTTTCCGAAATTCATACCCAACACATAATTACACATGATTTTAGTCACCCTTATCATTTCGTCTTGAACAAAGTCTATACTATAATGAATGTGAAATTAAAACAAAATTTTCACTTTTGACAATTTCAACTTTTAAGGAGGCACATCCACTAAAAAGGAATTTCTTGTCGTGCTGACCGAAATATTAATTCTATTGACAAAAACAGAGGTACAAAATTCTTTTCAAATATTTAAAAGTACAAAAATAGGCCTACTTCGATGATGGATTCAAGAAAAAAAAACGGGCCAAAAAGACAAAAACTTTGGGATCGAGCTCGCACCATTGTGCTACAACCAACAATTTCCTACCCATCGATAATTTAACATTCTCTAAAAAATGTTGAAAGCATTAAGGATCAACAGTGTCACGTTTGTAAATAATTCCTTTGTATCATCTAGCTAGAACCAGATTTTGAGCGCGTATGATTGTCATCATATTGTCTGTCACTCGGTTGTCAGGTTTGAAACAGCTGTTTCTCAATTCTTATCAACCTTTCATTTGAAAACCACATCAAAGCATAAAAAAAACAACGACTTCAAATTTGTGTTCAAACACACTGTTCGCAATATAATTCTGTATTGCGTTTCGCACAGGAATAACATAACACTAATTTAGCATAAGTTACACTTTTTCTATCTGTTGCACCTTGCAACTTAGTAACGAAATGCGACAGCAAAAAAGCTCTTTTTAACTGATCACAGAATGTGAATATGCCCGAAATAATCCAACTGAATTAAATAATCCACAGGTCGTACTTGTTTGCGCCTTACATATTACCCACCATTTCAGAGATAGACTTACAACATGTTTGAGACGATTAAAAAAAAAGGCAACACCAAGAAACAAGGGAAGAACAAGATCTACAGCTAAAACAAACATTTGGAGAACCTTGGTTCTGTCTGTGAACAAAATGAATTACAGCACATATACACGTGTCAACTTGGCATATAGCTAAGACACACGATCTGACTAGTTTTTTTCCCATTATCGAAATCAATTGTTTGAAAATTTACTTAACGTTTTAATTAACAGTTATAATACTTTTTCACATATTAGATCACTCAGAAAGAGTGACTGTAAAATGGCCGGCTGGCTATGTAATTCTGAGACGTGTAGTTATTAATCACATTCCCCCCCCCCCTTGAGGAAAGACAAAGCCAAAACACCAAAAAAACCTCCTGCCCCAACAAAGTAGATATGAAATTATGCCTGTTTCCATAGACTGTCGGGTTCAAAAGTTCAGTCTAGGTAAACTGAACATGACTTGGTTGACATATTCATTGTTTCAGTACATAACATTACATTATATTAGTTGCTTTACATGTGGTTTTCATTAGTTTCAAATTGAAGAGCGTTCTTCCAAAACTTGGTAGATGTGCATTTGCCCTTGCGTTGAATATTGAGTTAGTACCACTAGCAGCATCTTTTTCCTATAGACTTTTGAATTCAAAGCTTGTAATATTACAAAAACCCATAGTTTCCTCTATTTCCAACTTTAGAAAAAATATTTTGCTATATGAGAAGCTAATCAAGCAAGCGAAACGGCTGATTTTCTCAGAACTTCCCAAAGAGTAAATACAGAGTTTTGGAAAACGCTCCTCAATTTCTATTCTACTTAATTAGTGCTCTTTACAAAAGATAATTGCATTGTATGAGCTGCCATATGGTACATTCTACACTAATCTTTTATGGTATTTAGTCTCTGTCGTAGAAAGTTTCAATAGTTTTATCATCATATCAGTGGTTTTCATATTATATTGCTGGCAAAGCCCGTTTGGTCTTTGTTAATATTTGTATAAGGATTTCCTAACTAATATTAAATTACAATAATACTGTGGTCTGATGGCCTGCAATGCAGGGTTCATATTTTATTATTTAGTCATTGAAATCAGTAACAATCGCCACTAACTAACATCTCAAGTGAAAATGAATAAGTCAAGGATTGGTTTTAGAGTTTCCGATCTTTCTCTTCTTGACTCGACATATTGATACACCCAGGAGTTGTCAGAATACTGCACTATACACGCCAACATATCTCTAATATTAACTCCATTCACTAATACTTTGAACCTCAATACCTCGAAAGAGGAAGTATACACACCCAACATATCTCTAATATTAATATTAACTCCATTTACTAATACTTTGAACCTCAATACCTCGAAAGAGGACGTGTCCAAGTGTGGGCTATGATAGTGCAACACCTGATATCAACAACAAATTCAGCCTTTTAGCACATCTATTCAATTCCTCAACCTTGACAAAATAAAACAAGAAGAGGCTAAAACAGCTGAGGCTGGCGCCTCTATAAATAACCCACTCCTTACTACTACTACGACAAAATACTTAAGGCCATCAATGATGAACTTCCTTTTCATAGCCGGATATGACATAGGAAGATGTTTACAGTAACATAATAGTAAAAGCACACATGTTAAATTCCCCAATCTCTCTCGAACACTTGAATAATTTCGTCACCGGATTACAAACTAATAAATGAACCTTGAATACAGTAGTTTAAAAAATAAAAATCCACCAAGAATCTGGGACAAGTTTTGACTATTGTCTTAAAGCTTAAAAGTCACAGAATGAACAACAGACAACAACAGAGAAATGGCGAGAAAAAATGTGGTAAGAATCCGTAGAAGCATCCTAAAATGGTGCTAGGGCAAGGGTTTTGGCGAACGTCGTCACGACAGCAGCAACAACACATCGTACCCCTAGTGTTAAGGACGGCAGCACCAGTGATGCGGTATTTGTCGAAAAACGCTAAAGGCATCAGCATGACATGGCATCAAGTAGAATGAGCATGTTTGTGGTAGCTGGGGCACAAACCATCAAGTCCTGGATGTCAACCATCTTTAAAAGAAAAGCAACAACAATAGCTATTTAAAGAAAGAACGCATCGATGGGACATTCAGGCCCATTTCAGATGCCTATCTAACTTTCACTGCTTTAATCCGCAAAAAGCTGCGAAAGATATTACATGCAATTGAGGCCCAAAATGCCTTGAGTGCAACTAAAAATTAGGTTCCATAACTAATTTTCAAATTTCAAAGTATAAAACACATTATTTTTCAGTGTTCCAAAGTAATTTGCTGTAACACTCAGAGATAAATGGTTTGCACCCGAAGCCATAGATCGTCTTGGTCATTCCACATTTTCCCACACCATATTTCATCAATTTGAGGAAACGAACACAATTTTATTTAATGAACATAATGATAATAATGACTTCATTTATATAGCGCATATCCCCACTTGAAAGCAGGCTCTATGTGATTTACAATCAATTACCACAGCATTGCTGAATTAATAAGATCCAGAAATTATAAGTTGACAATTACCGTATATAGGCCTACAGTAAAACCTCGTTAAACCGCCAACCATGGGACCATTAGAAAACTGGCGTTATAGAGAAAATTTCGGCACAATGAGAGCAGAACAAGGTGGGGTAGACACATATTGGAAAATATGATGAGCTAATTTACGCGGTTATCCCTTCTTATGGTGTGTCACACACCTCTCCAAGCGGCCGCAGAGATGCAGTGAGAGAGGGGGGAGCTTACTGCATGCATAACACACTGGTGAAACGTACTCTTTGCACACTTTTAATGTGGCATAAGTGAGAGTGGGTTTTGTATTACTTCAATGGTTTTGAGCTGGCAGTATGACGGGCATTATTTACTATGATAACTTAAGATGTGTACCCCATGAAGTACTGGTGGATGGAGGTACAAAGAGTTATTTCACTGTTTTTATATAGTAACCAAATGGTACCACAGCTAAAACCAGGCGGTATGCGGGAAGAGCGGTAAAGCGGAAGGCCGCATGACGAGGTTTCACTGTATATACTCGTGTATAATATAAGATGAGGAGCTTGTCCGAAATTTTGCCTGTTCAAGTCTACCCCTGTCTTTTACACGCAACATTTCTCAGGAATCAATATCCGATCATTGAAACAAGGGTGAACCTGGAACGACCTGGCATCATATTCATCTTGGGGTGGACCATCAAGTTTGTGGCAAAATACCCACAGATCTATTAAAGTTGAGGAATATTTAATGATCTCTATGGAATTTTTTCCTTTTGGCCTTGGATTTGAAGACATGCCCTAATTAAATCCTGATTCTTAATCTAACTGAAGTCTACCCCTGTCTTATACACCCAACATAAAAAAGTGCTCCACTTTTAAGGGTCAAAGTCTACCATCGTCTTTATCTACGAATCATCTTATACTTATACACCAGTATATAATATATACAGATAACTGCATGAAACTGAAAAGAAAAAAAAAAGTACGACTAGGGAAAATATGGAATGACCATGACCAGATATATAACACTTTAGTCAGCAGCTGTAAAGGGAAAAGGGGGGGGGGTCTGAGACCCAGGTTTTGTTTGTTGAGAGTATGGGAAGACAAAGAGAGACATGGATGCTAGGGCTGAGACATACAATGTTTTCTAGGTTTTTGTTGAGGTAATGCCCACTTATCGACACTGCAAGGTCATTTCAGCGTTAGGGAGTAGACTAGGACAATAGAGTGGTATACGCCTAAGAGCCTGGTCCTCGGGAGACAGCAAAATAGGGGTCCGTAGACAAAGTGGTCAGTAGGCGAACTGAAGAATGGGGGCGGGGCTGGGGACAGGGGGAGGGAATGGAAGGCTTTCTCTTGCACTGGAACACGATGCATGTAGTATCAAGCGAAGCATTGCTGGTTTATCTAAGTTCCAGCCAGTCAAATGTAACGCAAAATATTATTGCTGTTAACAAGTACTGAAGATGAAAGTAAAGTGAAACACTGGAGAGAGAAAACATAAATTTGTGTTCAGGATATGATTTTGGGCTAGAAAAAGCAGGTCCATAGCCGTACTCTGACCTCTGGGACCAGGTTTTTAGAGGGGTATATCTACATATTAAAAATTATATTCTTTAAAAAAAACGAGTCTTTAAGAGGAGGGTTTTTAGGCGTAGACCACTGTAGTAACACACAGGAAGAAGTAGAAGGAGAGCACACCACATTAAGCACCTGCCACCCGCCCACTATTACACATGAGGGAAAGCATGCAGGAGAAGAAAACATTCAAAGGGGAACTAATGACGCTAATTACAATTATTATAACAATTAATTATTGAATAATGATAATAATAAAAATAATAATAAATAGGTACGATAATAATCATATTGCATTTCTATAGCGCATAATGCTTGGAAGCTGGATCTACACACTTCACAATCTGCAAATAGTAATCTCAATAATACTAACATCAATATCAAGAACATCATTAACGATTCTGAAGCCTAAGAAAGGGTGATGAGTGTTGTGAACAAAAGTTGAAAATGAAGCAGTATAAACTAAGAAAGCAAACATCACTGAACATAGGTTCCGTATAAATGCTGGTGGAAAATATCAAGCTATGACATCATCTTAACCCTACTCAACATCAGCAACACGCACTGGATCCATTACAGCCCGTTAAGTGCGCTGCTCAACAAAACATTTTCCAGGATAATATACATGTATAATGTTCAAGTCTATATGAACTAAATCTATCCTCAGAAGAAACAATGACAAAAAGAAGGCGGTTTAAGGTGGAAAATATAAATAATTAATCAAAAAGCTGACACAGCCATCAATAACATAACTTATAAGAATAAAAGTCAGTAGTCTCCACTCAAACGCACACCACACAAAAACTTGCTCTGCTCAACAAATAGACGCTTTCCTCATGTGAATATTTAAAAACTATTATATAAAAATTCTTTATCAGATTAATGTAAGGGCATCCTGTGTGTAACAGACCTGTAAGAGGCCACCCACAAAATTTTTGGAAAACTTTGTCGAATTTTCATCTCCCGTCGAAGGCTGTCGGAACTTCCGATTGCTGTAAAATTGTCAGAAATCCGACAATTGTTGGAATTTTTACAGGTATGGTGTAAATACAGGACTTACAAGCAGTCCCGAGCACTGTGCCTTTATGCGGAGGCTGCTGCAACTTTTTGTCTTCTTGTTAATACAATAAACAAAATTGAAAACTCACACTAAAAAGAAGAACAAAAATGTTAAAACTTACAGTATGTACACATCTACAATGACCAATATGAGAAAAGTCAGAAAAATTGCAGCTGAATTCACACAAGAACAAGAGTCATTTGTTTAGTTACGGTTTTACGGCACTATGGACACTGTCAGGTCATTTCAGTACTAGGAAGTAGATTAAAAGACAATAGTATAGTACAGGGTCCCCATCCAAAATCTGAAAAAAAAATTTCAAGACCCCTATTTGCGGAGAAAGTCAAACCGCTATGAATAAAAAAAACGGGTCCTAAAAAGCTAGATGAGACACAAATTAAAGCCACATGTAAAGTTTGGCATATTTCCTTAATTGATTGAAAAAGTAACCATTCTTTAGTGTAAAAGACTTGCAAAAAAGAAAATCTCTATTACTATTACAATGAAACGCTTATTATACCTTTGATACTCCAAATTCTTTGCCATCAATTGATTACATTATTCAAATATTAAGACATTTTGTTTTCACCAACATTTTCCCGATGTCACGACCCATCACAAAACTCCTGACTTTTTCCCGATTTCCTGACCTGGTAGGGACCCTGATGGTAACACAATGACAAGGAAAGAAGTAGAAGAATCAGACCACACCAGAGTGGCCACCGACCATCCATCCATAGGAAGGTTGTTAGAGGTTCTTGTCACACCGCTAGGCTGTGACTTCACAACACGGAGTTATCAAAGAGCGAGGAAATTTGGAAGAAAGAAACCAAGTTACACGTGAACAGCTCTGGGATATGAGGCAAGCATTGTCAAACCCTAGATTTAGACATCTGATATGGAATAATATTAATTCAACGGAGGGACATAGGAAAAAAACAGAAGCCTCTGCGTTTACTCAAAGGACATCTAACGTGAAAAACACATTGTAAAGACATAATAATAAATGCTATTGTATTTATGTAAAGATTTAGTGTGTAAATGTGGTCTTAAATTTAAAAGAGATGCAAAATTCTTTTTGTGTTTACGTAAACATGAGAAAAGAATTTCCAAGGCATACTTCCTTTCCTGTGGTAACAGGGTCTCTTTTACCATTTTTTAATACATCGATGATATGACTAGTCTTGCAGGGGCAAGATTTGAAGAAAAATGCGTGGCAATGCTTCATACTTGCCTTTATCATTTGACATCTTGCCTGCAACAGAACACACATGGTTCAACTGTTATGATTCTATTCAATAAATCAGCTGTAATACACTAAATAAGAAAAAGATTATAGCATTTAATTAATTATTGTAGTTATTCATATAAAGGTAAATGATTCTATTCAATAAATCAGCTGTAATGCACTAAATAATAAAAAGATTATAGCATTTAATCAATTATTGTAGTTTTGGTACAAGTTTTGACACATCATGTTTAGCATCTCTTGGTGGACCTTTTATCATCTCTCAAATGGAAACTACGGTTACCTAATATTCAGTAGCACAATATGAGAGAAATAGAAAAACTAATGTTTCTGTAAAACAGAAGACAAAATTTGTTGGAAATCGCGACGCATCAAGGAATTATTGGGTGTACTATCCCAAATCAAAGTCAGCCCTTCCCTCCCAGCTGTTCAAAATCAGACTATTAGACAACAAAAGTGTACAAAGAGAGACTAATGCCCAGTCTGGCTCACATGCTCACAGTCCTCCTTTGACAGGAAAGGCGGTCAAGCTTGTTACCAGAAGGCAAACTTTTTGTGTCAAGCATTTCCTACTCTACTTGTTGCATGAGATGTAAAAATATTTTGTCAAGCATTTCCTTGACTTTTCCAAGCTCAAGCACCCTTATGAGCTTTTCCTCGACCTCCAATAATAAAACATGTAACCTTTTCCTGATAGGTGGGTATTCTGTGTAACATAGCACATTTGTGGGTATTTGGTGTAAAATAGCACATTTGTGGGTATTCTGTGTAACAAAGCACATTTGTTTAAGTTTTAAAAAACAATATCTGAAAGCAGTCTTCTCTATTTGATGTAAGCACATAGACCTATAATCTTACTCACATTGAAAATCTAATCTTAAAGCACCAGCAGAAATGTATTAATATGGTGGAGACATTGAACTTATTTCCCCTGGGTTTGAGACCTTCTAACACTGTAGAGAGACTGTTTTAAAGCCAAGACCTCCCAGTTCTTCTAAAAGAGGACAGGAGTTTTTGCCTTAAAAATGGAGGGAAATCTCAGAAAATCACAAGACATTGCAAGGTGGGTTTTCTAACATTCAGCCAGACACCCTTATTGCTCAAGGACCCCAGGTATGGCTAAAGTGTTGTTTTTTAATTGTGTCTCAGTTGGCGATGCTCTAAGACTAAGGAGAATAATTCGAAGAATTTGCTTTAAGTGTGACGATTATTGACTCATCTGTGCTTTTGTATAAAAATGAAGCCTACTAGAGATGAACGTGCACAGAAGTAAAAACAATAGTGCAGCATTGAAGAATAGAAAGATTCCTGCAGATAGGATCAGGTAGCTGTGTTTGGAAGACCACACTCAAGGTTTTGATCAACCTTAATGCTTTCTGCGCCTGGCAGTGGCAAAGAGCAATACCCAGAACGACAAGAGCTTGAAAACAAGGCTTTTCAAATATATAAATAGTCACTGAAAGAGGTTAATAAAAATGTGTATATATACATGCACACAAAGAAAAATCTATAAAAAATAGTATCACATTAAACATGCATTCCAAACTTAAACATAAAAATTCCACTAACATTTTGTAGATACAATACTTTCCCACACTAACATCCTCTCTCCTTCAGCACAGCACTCAACAATCAAAGAGTGCCTTCTTCGTCAAGAACAAATAAACTACTTCACGAATCCAGGGAAATATCTTTTCAGCAGCATATGGGCAATTAAAATGCATCATGTCATTTCTTAAAAACCACCTGTGAGTACTTCTTCCTCTTCAGTCATATACTAAAACAAAGAAACCAAGCGCAGCGCACTACCAATTACTCAAATGTGTTGCATCACCATGAAATAAGGCGCTCGTCAAAAAAGGGAAACAAGAATTATCAGCCTTTTTCCGAGTCTCGGAAAAGATTTATCATAAGTGACCAAGTACCCTCTATATGCACTTAAAAACACATTTCATGGTACATTACACTAAAAAATATTTTTTGAAAGAAAAATAGCCATTTTCAAAGCCAGGAAACATTAGTAGTCATTTCTCACCAATTTTCCTTCTGATAGTGGGTGACTCTTGCGTAATCGAAATTGCAAATATCTTGACTTCTACTTCAAATCAATACAAGACAAATTGATAATTTTTTCACAAGCAACTAGAGAAATGCTCAAGGTTTAACATGATACCAATAACTTGAAATGTCCAACAATTGATGAGCGCCTGATTTCATCGCGTTGCAACACAAATATCTCTTGCGACCAGTCCAAATGAGTTGCAAGTCTCAATTTCTAAAGTGGATAAAAAGCCCTGCAAAGACAACTTGGGTGTAACAGACCTTTGTTATTTTCCAAAGGACTGTTTTCACATTAACAAAGCATCACCCATTTAAAAAAAAGCCCACAGTATTATATCACACCCACATTTTTCAACTCACAAATATGACATTCACACTTCGGGTAAATGCAGCCTTAGCATCATAGAGCAGCTCTCCTTCTCTTCACCAAAAGGCTGTAAATCTACATAATCTCACAGCAGACTCAAATATCAAAACAGTTCACAAAGCTCAAATCTGATATAGAAAGTACAAATGGCTAAAACCACCGTTGCACCCTCTCTGTTTCACCAAACTAGTTTAGCAGGATTGATAGATACTAGGTAATGCACAACCAATGAGGAAAGTTAATCAATAATACATTTTATGTATACATGGTTCGGAAAAATGAAAGTATATTTTTTTATAACTGCAGAGGAAGAGTATACAGTAAAGTGGGACTAGTCACAAGGGGGTACAAATAAAGCATTTCTTCGGAAAGAGAGCAGGGTGATAAAAGCAAGCAGTAAAAGAACAAATCACAATACAACCAACTCCAAATATACAAGAAAACTAAGAAGCACAATGGGATCTTTCGCTTTCTGAAAAAAAATAGAATGTTCACAAAAGGATATGACCAGAATAAAGAGGGTTTAAAATATGCAGACACAACCATCGTGAAATAAATCACAAAGAACATAGGTTATTACTTATAAAGCAATCTTAAATACTCATCTCTCTTCATAATCACGACACTATGGATTTCATCAACACATCGTATTTCATCAGACCATCCAAACATTGTATAAATTCATGTTCCATAAAAATACAGACTTCATCCTGCAACACGCAGAAAACAAAAAACAAAAAATTATGACTTACAATGCATTATAAATATTTAAAGTAGTATCTTCTTTAGCAAAATATTTCATCTCAAGTTTCAATAAAGCAGTTACATCCAAAGTTTAAAACAAAACATAATACAAAAAAGTAACTCAAAATTCATTTGAACCCTCTTAAGCTACTACTACATAAAGTAGCTCAACAGGGCAACAGTTAAAATTTGTTGTTGGCTTTCTAACTGCAACGGAAAAAAGGCACGAGTCAGGATGAAAAAGACACATGCTGAGCATCTTCATATAGTGGGAACTACACGTGCAGAAAAGAGACAGACCAATCAAATGGCAGAAAGAGAAGAGAGGTAGCAGAAAATTTTGAAGAAGCAGATCCACAGAACTCGGCGGCGGTGAAGCGATGGTTCGGGTGAAACAAAGAGTGAAGAGGGCAATTCCTCTCTTTGCAACACCACCAGAAAATTGCCCCGGGGCCTCAAGTGTATTATGAAGAAGATGAAGAAATAGCACCAGTGGAGGATCAGTATTCATTCATAGCAAATGCAGCACTCTTTTACAACATGCAATATCTATCTTTGCTCTTCGATAAGGACATCCAGCATAACATTGGACTAAATATGGTCATGACACAATACACCCAACTACAAAGAAAGTACATTTTTTGTCACATTCTCCTTAGGGTCTGCCCACGACCTATTGGCTCATTGACTTATTGAGGGGACAGAAGCCAACCTGGAACACTAAGTAAACCTGTTTTGTGACACTGTTCTTTATTATAGTTTGAAATGAAAATAAGGCCTAGCCGAAGCTCTATATGCTATGAGGGCGACCTTGATTAATTATCAATACATGCAGGATGTATGATTATAAGAAAACAAAAACCATATGACAGAGTGGTCATGTTGAAAAACTATTTCGATAAGAAAGAAGAATTCAGCAAAATAGAATTATTCTGACTCCAGTTCAAAATCATCAAGAGATCTGGATTTTAATACGACATTGTTGTGGTGTCCATTGCAGATATATATCACAGTCTTATTCTTCTGTAATATCTATGATTGTGTCATCATCACCTAGCTTTCCAGTGACTTTGTCAAGGATGCAGGCCTCTTTTTTAGCTTAGCAGTACTTATAGGTTGCAGCTACCACTCTATGCATACGGAATTTTGCGACAGGAATTTGGTGCTGCACTTTTCACTTTAGAAGTAAACTATATTATGTTGGACAACAGTTCCTTTCCTACAAGTAATTGTGTCAGTTTCTGTTTAAGACCTGTCCACATGAGTGCTTTAGGAACAGAAATTAAGTGTAACATCCAAGCTTTTCTCTACAAATTATTATCAGAAAGAAAAACCCATTGCAGCCACATCAGAAGAACAAGAACGCTTGAACTTTCCATACAGTCTTAACATAGCCGAGTCAGCACAGAATGCAAAGATCACACAGTATTCATATATTCATCTCACTCCACATACATTATGCTCATTTCATGAGAGAAAAAGAGATGGACATACATGAAGGACATCCCATTGTGGTAACAAATAAAGAGTTTCACCTCAGTCAGGTTTAGATTTTGTTTCCCCACAAGCTCTACTCAATGAGAGTCAGTTGATATTGCAATAATGTTTGCATTCATTTTCGTCCCACGAAGTCTTCCTTTTGAATGCTTCAGTTGCTTGGCACATTTGACTGATCTGAATTATTTAAGTCAAAGTGAATTGACTTGATAAAGGCTTGAGAAGGCTTTCTCAGCACAAAAACCTTCTTTCTCCATTCTCCAAATGACATCAATCTCTTGCTTAAAAAAAACAACCCAACCCAACCCAACCTATAAATATTCAAAATACATATACCGTAGCTTAGAGTGAAGGCAGTGTAGGCACTATGAAATTTCATCCTCTCAAAATTTGTGCACCAACTAACACTCCATCACCAGACTGATCAGGTTTTCATGATGATTTTATTTGCAAGACTTTGGTCATGTGGATTCACTTTTGTAGCGCTTTGTTAACATATAGCCTCATAGTTTTAACTACGGCACCTTGTAATTGCGATTAAATGAAGAACGTAATTGTGACATAGGAACAGACTCAAAGATGTCGGCTGACATAGATAAAAACTGATCCATTGCATGGTGACCTAGCAGCACTAAATAGATTTTGATGATCAGCTGTAATTTAGACTGCAGGAATATATCACAATCTTGCTCCCCTGTAATTTCTACGACTGTGTCAACTTGCGCTGAGGTTTTGTAATATCATCAAGGACAAAGTTCTCACTTAGGGCTACCTAGTCTCAATTCACATCCCGAGGTCCAGGTTTGAGCTGTTAGCAGAGCCGACTGTTTGCACATTCACACATCTCCTTATCTATAAAAAGCCTTTGAAAATCCCTTGTATCAAATTCTCTCACAGCTCATGACAGTTGGCTCTTTGGACATCACCGGTGCTGATTTGAGTGGCAATAACAGCAACAAGACACTTGTTTCATCATAGTCACTAGTCATTGCTTGCCTGGGAAATCTCAATAACTTCTTAGACTTTCTAGTCTCTGGCTGACAATTCATGCAATGAGACCCATACGGCTGACTTTTGCTGACAGAAAGGTGTGGATGACAAAGACTATCGGCTTCGGGCATGTGCTCAAGTCCAACTCCTGAAAGTAAAAATTAATCGCAACGTTATTTTAAAAATTCTACATTTCTCAAACAACTAAGATATCAATAGACATTAGACTTAAGAAATTGTGATTAAAATCAACTTTTTCAGAAACTGGGACTGCGCAATACACATGCTATTCATCAATAAATTTGAACACTAAATGACCTGATTTTTATTGGTTACCAGTTTTACGTCCCCTGCAACACTGTAAGGTCGTTTAAGAGACGGGCTACTTCGACCCTGCCTGTCAAGGCCAACCTGGACTGAGAAAGAAAAAAACCCAGATCGTCCGCGACTGGGGATTGATATAGGGTCTTCCCGCATGATGAGCGAAGAGCCTAACCATTACACCACAGCGGCGGTAAATGAACTGACTCCAAAGCTATAATACTCAAAAGCCTTGCAAACAGAGACCTGTGAACCTGATATTTTCAATCTTTTCTCGACTCTTTGCATTTCTTTATTATGTCATTTTTGCATGTTTGAACATCAAAAGCAAGGAAAAATTATCTTTAGTAAAATTATCATGGTGCAAGCATACAGCCCCAAAAAGCCTGCAACCCAGGAAGGCAAATTTTCATTTGCCTGCAAGATTTTTTTTTCTCGATATTTTGTCCAATCTCAGCGACGCGGTTTTGCCGGCAAGGTGCCGGTCAGAGAGTTGATTTTGCCAGCCGGCAATCTTGCACCCATGAAAATTATGTACCCATCAATTCGTGTTATATAATATATTGGTGCAACACATCATTTCATCATGAGATTACTGTAAAACTTTCTCTTTTAGATACTCTATCTACTGTTGGAAGAAAAAAAAGTGCAACACATCATTTCATCATGAGATTACTGTAAAACTTTCTCTTTTAGATACTCTATCTACTGTTGGAAGAAAAA